>FYEU01000301.1:2690108-2750597 GCA_900188575.1 Geosmithia putterillii | reverse complement strand
TTAATAGCTAGTAGAGACTATCTATACTATAAGAAATAAGTTAACTATATACTAGGCGATTATTAGGAAATATAATAATCGCGGAGGGGTGATTATTATAAAATATAATAATCGTAGTAGGCTAATTATTATAATTATTAATAATCGTAATAATCGCGGGGTTAGTGTAAGTGAACGTAGTAATAAGTATAATAGGGGTTATAGGGTAAAGCAGGGTAAGTCGTGAATGTCGCAGAATAGGCCGTAAGACAATGCCTAAGTAATGCAAGCGGTGATATCGAACTAGAGTCAAGACTCCACGAGACAGAACCATTAGTAGGAATACTCTAAGACCCTAGCTAGCTTAAGCATAATGGGGTTTTAGTTGTCTATTCTTAGTATTGCATGCCTTCTTCTATCTCTGAACAAAAAGCCTCTATGCACATCGCAATTTGTTGAGTGTCTACGTGGGATACAGGTCTGTGCTGTAGCTCCTCTGGTGAGTAGAATTCCCGGGGGGCTATTTACCAAACTCCTAATGTATCTCCTAGCAGGAGAGGCTCCCCGTTCCCTTAAAGTGCGTATATCGAGGCTTCCTTTGCTATGGCTCGCCCCTTGCCACGCTGGCTTTAACCTCGAATAAGATAGGCCCGAAGCAATGTTTCGAAAAGATTGGTCGTCACTAAAGGTCTATCTTAAATTGACCTTCGACGCGCGTAGTGTCACCAATCATTGTCAGCGTCAGCCGGCCTCTCCACTCTTCAACCAACCGTTGCCAACACTGGACCAGTACCAGTACTCTTAATAGTTGTCGATTTATGAAAAGCCCGAGGGAGCTGAGCTAGGTTCGCCGTTATCAGTATTGGATCCTTCCCCTTGCTTCCCAACAGCTTCCCAACATCGTCTCATCTCATGAGTCCGAACCGCGACCTAGAAACCGTCTACGGGAAGCTTACTTGCGCAGGGAGGTGACTGTTAGAGTTATTGCAGTCGGAATGGCAGTGGAATTCAGATCATTAGTCGGTTGAACGAGTAGGCGGGGCAGCACCAAGTACAAGACTGTGCCTGGCGAGGCCGTCGGTGGTCCCATAAGCACATTATCGTCGTTTTTGCCGATGAAGGCCTTCTACGTCCCGACCATTGTAGTTAGGGACGACGTCTCGCACTCTGCCAGAATGTTTGCGTAGCACTCTGTAGATGGCCGCAATAACTACGCGTCTAGCCCGGCCACTTTATCGATCAAAAGACGCCCGTGACTGAATGAAGTTGGGCATTTACGTAGGCCAAAAAGCTCTACGATCTATACAGATTTCAAATGCAATCAAGTTATACGTGAGACACACATAATTATTTTCCACGGCTGCGTATGTCGGCGAAGTTCCTTATTAAACTCTTAATTTATCTCTTTCTAGGATAGATCCTTAGGTTTCTTTAATTAGAATATGTGTGCATCTATGCACCTACGCCTGCGAAAATAGGGATGCGTGGTATGTATATACCGACGCTTTTCTAGGGCTAATAGTCGCCTAGATCTACGATAGTGCTAACGTGGCCTAATACCGAGCACGTGATTTTAAAACGGTATCTTTACGTCTCCGTACCGTTTCTATTACTTAAAACGGTAGGCTGTAGAGAACAGCGGGGGTTTGATTCCCGCTAATTATAGCGGTCGAGCCGCTATTTTTAGAGGTAAATGCCGTCGAAAGAGGCGGTCATTAAACTCTAGAACAGAGCTTGACGGGACCCCGTATTTTCTACTAGCTATGGTCGTATGTGCTGAATAGTTGAATGTTTTTGGGTTATATCACCATCACAACCGTCATGTTGTGGGATGAGAAAATCGCAGACAACGGGTGTCAATGTATTCTGTGTAAGGCTCCGACAACCGTTTGTTAGTAACCCTGCTGCAGCTTATTGTTATTAGATACTTGTGCTATCCGGCGTAAATTTATTTCTAGCTCGAATACACGTATGTTCATTTGTTACCTGTTTCGCCGCTGTGTCGGTCCTCTGCCACTTTATGTTGCTAACTGGCCATCTCCAACTCAATTTTATGGTTTGTAACATGGCTATTGAACCACTGCCAGATTTCAATCCGATCCCCGACGCTTCGTAATCCATCAAGGCTTCCCTCCGCAGCAATGGTGCTTACTATCTTGGATAGCTCTGCCATTGCCAAGTTGCGGGCGATGCATTGTCTCGCGCCCCGGCCAAATGGAATCATGTCCCGCCTCATCTCTTCGCTAGGGTTGGCATCGGGTAGCCAACGGCTAGGCTGAAATTCGGTCGGATTTTGGAACACTTGATCGTTGAGGTGCAGCTCGAATGGGGTGCAAGACACAACGGCCCCTTGGGGAAGAAATAAGTCACCGTAATGGAAGCCCGCCTCGGGAACAAGTCGGGGCAGCCTGCTCGGGTTTGCCATGCTCAATCGCAAACCCTCTTTGATGACGGCCTGGAGATATGGGAGAGACTGTAGGTCATCGTCGGTTGGGGTTTTCAGTAGAATCTCTTGACGGAGAGCATCGTATGTGTCTGGATTCTTGCAGAGCATGAAACAGATGGTGGCTAGGTTCATAGCCGTAGAGTCCGTGCCCGCAAATATGAGATCCTTGCATTGTGCTTTGACTTCGCTGTCGGAGAAGCTGGCCTTTAACAACCGAGCGGGAAAGGATGTTGCCGGCCGACCGGTCTCCTCCCGCGCAACATCCTCTTTTGCTTCACCGAGTACCCCCTCCAGGAAGTCGTCGACGCACGAGATACTCCGATCCGCATCGGGATTTGGGAACACCTTGCCCATTATGTGCTCGTATGTCTGGAAGGACCACACAGGGAGGTACCAATTCTTCCCGACGCCCACAAACGTGTCTACCATTGACGATGCAGACATGGAGTCGTAGCCTCCCTTGTGAGGCTTGGAAGTGGCGGCCTTGTCTCCATCTCCGTTCAGGGCAAGGTCTTCTTCATTCGCACCATACCGCCGCCCCATGAGATAGGAAGTGACGGCATCTAGGGCAAAGCCTCGAGAAATTGGAAGGATATCGACCCTGCCGTCTGTCGCCTTTGCTTTTTCCATCTCTCGCTGTAGACGGCCCGTGAAGCCTCGCGATGCTTCGGCAAGATGCTCTCCCCCACCGCGTATACTCGTGGTACTGAACAAGGGAGTAACAGCCTTCGCTCTAGGAGCACGGTGGCTTGGATCCGTACTCGTGAAGATAGTGGCGTGGCCATCCATATCAAAGTTTCGATAGAAGGGTGGCTTCAAGAAGCCACCCTTCTCCAGGTATATGGCATTCAAAGCCGACCCGTCCGAGATATCGACACTGTTTGGTCCTACTCGGACAATGTGGCCGTATTTCTCGTGTAGTTTATGCACCGCAGTGCACTCGTCACCGATGAAGGCATGGTAGTTGAGCCAAATGGATGTCAATCGCGGTAGAATGGGCCCGGGAATGGCATACAACCCATGCATCCATGATACGCGGTATATGGAACGTCCGACGAGGAAGATGGCGAGGAATGAAATGACTGCGGCGGCTGGGTGGCAAGACACGGACGAAGCCAATGCAAGCGCTAGTTCTTGTATTGCTCCCATGTTGGCGCACTGTTGAAAGCTCTACGCTGGTGAAGGAGGTTTGACGAAGCGACCTTTCAAAGTGCTAGAATGCATGTGTATTTCAAGTCGAAAGTAGGGACTGTAACCTTCAGTAACAAAGTGATGGATTGTTCAATTGAGTGAGTCATTGAGGAGGTTGAGAAAGATGTCTCAACCGGCCTGCTCATTATCTTGACGGACCTCCCGCCGGCTTATCATGGAACTGGCTAATGGCAGACAGCCGATTTGTTATCGGTTCAGGCGGGCATTCCGATAGATAATATTGACATCAATGTACATGTAGTCCCACAGCACCTACAAGTAATTGAATTACCGACCCGTGCGAGTGGTACTCGTGTGATTCACACCAAGACCCGGGATTTGGAGATCATTCGCTGCACTTCATATATGTATGAGCTTATGCAGATGGATGTGAATTAACCTCAACACTCACCTGCAACATGGGAGGATACAAGTCCCACGAACACAGCAGAGATACTGAAGGCTATACTGAGAATATCCGATATACACTTAAACAACGGTGTTTTCACACAATTTACATGAAATCAAAGCGCCCTCCACATTCAGAGACCCAAGCTTCGGAGCTTTGCGGACAAGATGTCATCCTGAGCAGATCCGCCATATCCCCCCCTCTCTTCTTCCTGCAAAAGACGAAGCAGCAGTCCCTCAATGTCGACAGCCAGAGAAAGAAAGATGCCGCTGGTCTTTTTCAAATCCAGCGGATCCGCCGTCGCGAGCCTTGTAACGGACCCTGCGTACTGTAGCACGATGTTTGAGATGTCACTTCTTCCGCCACCCTTAGCCGACTGGCAGATGACGGAGAACGACTTGTCCAAGTCTTTGGCTATTTCTTTGAGCGCAGCCTTGTTCTTCCAGTCTATACTCTGGGACCAGCCAACACACTGAAGGCGGAACATTTCGCGCAAGATGAGGGTGATGTCGTTGCAAATAGCACTCAGCCCCGCTGAGTGAATGCGGTCGTAAGCGCCTGTAGAGTCAGAAGCCAGCGGTAGCTTCATACCCCGAAAGAGGGCCCCACATCGATTCTCAAGATCAAAAAGCCTATCCGAGAACAGCTCGGCAAAATCTGTGAACCACCGAGGCCCAGAGTTTCTGGAGCCCCGGCCAGGGCTTCTAGGACTCTGCGCAGGGGATGCTGTTCAAGAACGAGGTTAGCAACTTAGATTCCGAGGTTGTCTCTTCAGAAAAATGGATGTGCAACTTCACGTTCTCATATCGTGACTTACAAACGTTTCGACACTGGGTCCGAATATCAGCCATCCACGTCTTTTCTACCCAGTCATCTCTCAGAACCCCACAAGTCTCGGCCCCTGTGAGTATGAGGAGCTGCCTCAGGGCGCTGACATGGCAATTGTAGTTCATGGCGTAGCTGGGGTGGAAGCCATTGACTCTGGTAATGGTCGTTAGCCGTCCCCTTTCAGGGCGAACCCTCACCTTCGTCGGCCCCTTTCCCCGAGTATCGAATTGCTCGCCAAGTCCTATGCTCTCAAACTTCCAGGCATCTCCCTTCCTGTCATCCGACTTTCCCTTGAATGGGAGCCATATCTTTCCGGCACAGAGAACCACCTGTGGCTCCTTGTCGCAAATGGCCTGTGTGGATGTCTGAAAAGACTGCTTCGCTTCTTCGTCAGTCAAATCCTCCGCCTTCTTGGAGATGTAGGGCAGAAGATCCACGACGGAAACATTTGTGCGGATGTCAAGTGATCCACAAGAGACAGTGGTGAAGACATCGTACAGGGCCCATAGACTCTCACAGTCTTGAATGACTTCGTCGATTCCTTGTCCGTACGGATGATTGTCGCGGGGTTGCTGGAGGGTGATGGTGATGCCGCCCTTTCTCGCCGGGCCAGCCAGCTGTTCCGTGATGCGAACCTCGTCTTGGAGGCGCCCAAGAGTTTGTCCTCGATTTCGGATATGCGTTGCATGGCTTGAGTAGCCACTAAGGTGGTCAGGAACAGACTTGAATAGCCTCCTTATACGATGGTCGACAGCAATATCAAGGCATGTTTCGCCTTTGTCTGGTGTGTTTGTAACCATGTTTGCTTGGTATTGATGGTCGTGTTGATGTGTGGGTCTAATCCAAAGACGTAGTGATTGTTTTAGCCAAGTATGTCGTCGTCGTTTTCACTTATATACATTAATTCATGAAGGCAGTAAGCTTTACACATACATGTACTTTGCGGGCCTTGGTTGTTCTTACATGCACGTAACGTTGAACCCATATTCTATATTAAGGACATAGTACGGTGTACAGTAGACGCCGTGGCTTAGTGCCGTTCTCTCAATTCGTCTGCCTCAAAGTTCATTTTCATGTATCCTTATCCAGCCATCATTGCCAAGAAAGCCGCCCAATGCATGCTCGCTTCCAACAGCACCTGATTGGAATGACCCCCATGGCCGAAGAACTTGGCCGGGACGTTTCCGGTCACCACTGCGAGACGGATGACCACCCGCAAGGTATTCCGCGATTGTACTAATGTGGCCTTGATCGCCAGACGAGCTTTCGGGTAAGATTGAATGAACTGCAGGGGACGGGATAAAAACAAGACACGATGCGTGAATGATAGGATCTAATCTAATCCAGCATGGCCAATTTCAATATTCAATATTACTATTAATACATGCGCATGTAATCAAGTCAGCAGGCCATTGATGCAGACTCGTGCCCGCGCTTGATTATCCCATAAGGATCCCTAAACGTAGACGTACTCACTGCGCAGCAACCTGGCAATAACCTCTTGGCCACCCTCCTCAGCCCAAGAAATGGCCTTGCGTCCATAACTGTCCTTGGAGTTCTTATCAACGGTCTTGTGTGCCAGCAGCAGCTTAACCGCCGCCTCGTGACCCTCCCTAGCTGCCCAAGATAGAGCTGTTCGACCATATGCATCTCGCGCATTCACCTCCACACCATCCGTCGACAGGAGCACCCTTAGCACAGCAGTGTGGCCTGCCCGTGCGGCCCAAAGAACGGGTGTCCTGTTCCAGCGATCCTTGCTGTTGATATCGATCCCCTCCTTCTCAAGGAGGAGCCGGACAACAGGCCTGTGACCGGCTCGCGCAGCCTGTGATAGCGCCGTCTCACCTGCGTCAAAGGGATTGGTTATTCCAGAATTGACATCGATATCGCTCCTGTGTAGAAGAAGCTTCACCACTGTGGAATGGCCGCCTCGCGCTGCCCACCAGAGCGGAGTCTGGCTGTAGTTGTCCTTGATATTGACGTTGACTTCCGGGCGGTGCAGAAGTTTCCATACGGTTGCGCCGTGTCCATTTCTGGCGGCCCATAGAAGAGGCGACCAGCCCTGCTGATTCTTGAAGTTCACATCGAGCGTTTCGTCTTTGAAGAGCGTCTCGATTGCGACTACATCGTCATTTCTGGCTGCTTGCAGGAGGGCCATTCCAGCAGAGTCCCCAGCGCTTACACCCATTTCAATGCCTTGCTTCTCCATAATCACCCTGGAGGTGGCTTCATGGCCGCTTCCCAGTGCCCAGTCAAGTGCTGTCTGGCCATGCTGGTCTTTGATATCGAGTTTAACGGCGTCTTGGTCCAGTAAGAGTCTCACGATATCTGTGTTACCATTCCTGGCTGCCCAGATCAGCGGGGTGGCTCCAGCCTTGTCCTGGTGATTCAAATTGACGTTCTTGTTGTGAAGAAGAATCTCGACAACCCCTTTGTGTGCGTTTCTTGCAGCCCAAGACAGTGGTGTCTGCTCGTATTCTGTCTCTTCGCAGTTGACATCAATGTCTGCGTGGGCGAGCAGAAGCCGCACAATCTCCTCGTAGCCATTTCGGGAGGCCCATGACAGCGGGGTATCGCTGTATAGCCTGTCGCGTGTATTGACGTTGATGCCATCCCTCTCAAGTAGCAACTTGACCACACCGCTGCGTCCGCTCCTTGCGGCCCACGCAAGAGGCGCCCTTCCATACTCCTTGTCTGGCAAGTTGACGTCGACTTCTTGTCTGTCCATCAGTAGTCGAACCACTCCATCGTGTCCATTGCTGACGGCCCACCAAAGGGGGCTCCGGCCATACTCGATGTCGGGCGCGTTAACATCCATCAGGTCCGGGCCGAGGAGTAGTTTGACAATCGACTCGTGACCGTTCTTTGCTGCCCACCAGAGAGGCGTCTGGCCGTGGCTGTTGGCCATACTGGGAGATAGCCCAAAGCTCAACAAAGCCTCCATGGCCTTCGGCAGCCCAAAGTAAGCTGCAAGGTGCATCCCGGTCATATTCTGCGGGACAGTCTGGCTGGAGAGAGGGGCATTCTCGGGTGTCAGAAGAACTTGGCTGGATGCTGAGACCTTGTTTTGGTTCTTTAGAAACTCGAGGACGAGATCATCACTCTGAAAGAGAGACGTCTGTGCGTGATAGCCCCAATTGCGTGCTGCATAGTCGTATAGAGTGTTCTCGTGAAGTCGTGACTCGAAATCCGCGCTTGTCAAACAAGGACCAGTGTTGAATGCTGAAAATGAGACGCATGTAGCGCAGATTTGGACAATGTGGTCTGGTGCATCTGGGAACCAGGACTTCCATGTTCGGTCGAAGTATTCTTGAGCAGTGTAGTGCACAAGCCTGACAGTGTCGCTCATTCTGTCCACGGCAACCAAGCCTGCGCAGACGGAGACCATATCCTCAAGGTCGGGGAGGTTCTCATCATCCAGCTCAGGCTCGCCTATCTCAACCGCAAGAGCATGTACCAGCTCGGTAGTGGTCAGAGGCCTCTTGGCGCAGGAAATCCAGGAGAGAACCTGCTTGGCAATCTCATATGAATCACGAGGTTGGCCTTTGACTCTCTCCATCGTGTCTTGATAAGCGTGATCGTATCCTTCAGAGCCAATGGGAAGTCTAGCCAGTGCGTTCCTCACTGCTTTGGGAGATCTCTTCCCCACCAGGGAGTTGAGGTGCAGCTGGGCCAGAAGAAACCTTGCAGCAGAGTTAGTCGCGATATTTACTTATAAGGCCCGTGGAGTAATTGAACATGAGGGCATTGGAAGAGGGGGGTATCGAAACCTACATTCCCTTGACGGTAGATACGATTGTACTCTTGATCTCCTCCTGAAGACCAGGGTTTCGGGACACAAAGGCTGGTAGAATTGGCATGTTTCCATCAAGGTATCTGAGGACGTCGTAGTCGCTGGCGCAGATTTCCAGCGTCGGGGCTCCCTCGAAAGCCCTTTCAATCCTCGGTATGAATCGCGATGTTGCAAAAACGCTGGCTCCGGTATTCGTCTGGAGCTTAGACAACGCCGACAGCATACTCGTAATGTGAGACTCAGAGACCTCGTCCAGCGCATCGACTATGATGAATGTGCTAGACAGCTCTCCGATGACAGAGTCAAGAAGCTTCAGGGTAGCTTCTACTGACATCTGAGGCGGTTTCCCCTTATAACGGTCATACAATTCCTCCACGGCATCTGGTACGAACTGGAGACCTTGCAGAATCTGCTTGAGGATGCTGAAGAGGAAGTTTGTTGGTGTCTGTTCATGTCGTCTCTTGGAGTTGAAGAAGACCCAAGCAACTCCAACGGACTTCTCTCCACGGTAAACATGGCAAAGATGGTCAACGACGATGGAAGCGACCATGGTCTTGCCGGCCCCTGGCATACCAGGACAGAAAAGGGCCCTCTCGGTTCCGTTTATCCATGCCTTGAACTCATCAGAATTCAGAAGCCATTCACCTGTTCCCTCCTGACGTCTACTGATGGAGTCGTATTGCTGGGCAGTGTAGTCCGCGCCTGGAATCCAATCTATGATAGCCAGGCGCTCGCTCTCGTCGCCACGCCCCGTGATCTGTTGAAGGCTTTCCTTGACGTGGCTCATGTCAGCCAGGAGAGTGCGCGTGTTTCGATGGATCTCCTTGGACAAGTTAAAGTGGTCATTCTCCAGGGCCAAAAGGAGAAGGGATTTGTGTCGCTCTATTTTATCGACAGCATCGCGAATCTCATCGCTCTTGAACGGCCACATCAAGCTCTTTCCCAAGCCCTTTGCACCCCCGGATGGTGCGGCAGCAACAAGAGTTTTGTACAGGTCCTCAACAGTATCCTCGAGTTGCTGTAGAGGACCTGTTGGACTTCCAACGGTTCGTATTGTGACTTTCCAATCGCCCTTTTCTAGATCGGGATCTTCAAGAACCTCCGTGAATGTTTCCAGGATGGCCTCGGCAGACCTGATCTCCACTTTGAGTCGGTTGCATTCCTTTGACGCGTGCTTTACCCTTTGGAGATATTGAACCGTCTTCTTACACACCGACAGGATTGCAACCGCCGATGTTGCTATACTTAGAGGGTCCATATGTTGGGCGCGTCGGGTAGAATAATCGATGTGGAGATGCCAGAGTCGAGGAGTAGTATGTCTTGTTGAAAGATGAGCCGTTGGGCGCTTGTCGAGAATGAATATTAACGTGATGGGAGGTGTACCAAGATTGGGCAGAAAGCTTCCCGGTTACATGTATATACACCTTTACGGGCGTGCCACGGCCTTTATATATCAATATGCCGCAGTGCTGCCGTCTTGAGTTCTGGACCATGCCGATTGATGCCGCATGATGCGCACTCGTTGAACTTAGGCTGTACACATGCATGTATTGACGTATATGTCGTTGTAGCCCTCCCCTCCTCGTATGCATTGCCCCCTCTGCACTTTGAGCCGATGCGCTCTTAAGCATCAGGCCACAATTGGTGGCGAAGATGTGCTTTCTAAGGTGTGTTTTTCGACTTCCAATATTACATGTATTGATCATCGGGATTATTTCTTCAAGCATGCTGTCCTTGCATCCATCCGATCATCGTCTAGTCTTTCTGTCGAAGAGTCCATCCTGAGGCATATTAAATCCGGTTGTCATTCTCTCTGGACCCACCACGATGCTGTCAATCGCGAAGCTGCCCAAAATGCTCTGCCACATTGAATTGACACAAGACACGCAGACCAGCAGCTTTATTCTCGTGCATGTTCTCGTGCATTCATTGAAACTCCATGTCGTTGCATTTGATATTTTAGGCCTTTTTTTCAAACCACGCCTATGTAATGCCTTGACACAAGCCTTCAAAGTTCTATGTGCGGAAACCCTTCTGGAATAGCCCTACTTACCTGCTCGCATGCATAGCCCCCTCCCCCTCTCCCCGCTTGCATAGCCCTCGGCGAGTCACAGCAACGACAGTATCCTGCATGTCAGACGGGTTATCTGGGGCTTCATGTGTACACGTCGTAAGGCGAGCCACAAGGCGAATCCCAAGGCGTAAACCAGCGCCATCCTTCGACTGTTCCCCTGAACAGGATATCTGGCCTCCTAAAAACATTACTGTTTAAAAGAAGGAGCAGTTTCCCGCGCATTGATCTAGTAACGGCCGAAAGTGCAACTGCGGCGCAAATCGATATTCCGTAGCTTTGTTCTCAATTCAAGATTGGCTGTTCAGAGCTCTCCAATACTAAACAAGTATTCCGCCTCGTGCATTTCACCACAAGTCCGCAATGACACATCACAAGGTCGCGTATTGCACGGTACGTACGGAACCATGCATTCATACGAGCCTTCGCCCTCTTTGATACCCTATGCTTCTTTTCTTCGGCCTCCTCGCTAACAGCCACCTAGCTTCTGACAGACGACTCGTACCTGACAGGTAATGATGGTTAAAAGGCAATGCGATATCGAAGGGCTCTAACACCAATTGTCAACAGGTGCGAGTGTCCTCGCTCAATGCCTGAAGAATACGGGAACCACTGTTCCCCTGTGCGTGCTTGTGATTCCGGCTGTTTCGGCGGACACGCGAAAGAAACTCGGGGGTTTCTACGATCATGTTATCCCCGTGGCTGCCGTTGCAGGCATATCGACAGAGAACCTTCAGCTCATCGACCGGGCCGACCTCCACACGACACTGACGAAGCTCAACCTCTGGGATCTTGGCCACTATGACCGCGTCCTCTACCTTGATGCCGACACGCTAGTCCTATCCAGTCTAGACCATCTCTTTGATCTACCAAGCGATGTTGCATTCGCTGCGTGCCCAGATGTCGGCTTTCCAGACTGCTTCAACAGCGGCATGATGCTCCTGAAGCCAAGCACGTCTACCTACACGGAGCTAATTAAACTCGCTGGGGAAATCGAATCTTTCGACGGAGGAGATCAAGGACTCTTGAACATCTACTTTGGGGATGGAAGTTTGGGTCACCCGGTGACGCAGCTGCTGGGCGGAAAAGAAAGCTCGAGTTCTGCGGCACATACTTGGTACAGACTAAGCTTCACTCACAACCTGCAGATGCACAAGGTCTACAGGCTTTATGTCTCTGCACTTCTCAGATACAGATCCGAGCACAAGGTGATACACTTTCTTGGAAAGGAAAAGCCCTGGCATTTTGCCAATGGACAAGTGCCACCGCCCGTCGGGGATGTCTCACCGTACTTTAGATTCTATTGTGAGATGGTGGAGAAGTGGTGGCAGGTTCGCCAGCAGGTGGACAGCCGGGACAGACAGTGAAGTTGGAAGTGAACGGGCCACGGGCCGAAGAATGCACGTGTAGGCCTCCGAGCCCGCAGACGCCGAGTTGGGTGCTGCAGGTACAAGATAATCCATGTACATGTATATACGGCTCCCCTGGACGAGAAAAATGGTAATATTATGCGCTGGATTAGAGACCCATCGAGGTCCACGTCTACTCGTATGAGTTCCTACTAATCCCCGTTATAACCGGGGAGGTCTACATCAACACGTACACGGGATGGGTCCAAGTAAGTATACTTGAAAAGACTACATTTGTCATAATACTATCTGCTATCACATTGGGCTTCAAATAATGCATCCATCGTATTCCATCCAACATTTACAACGGTTGAACGGCAATCTCTACAGGTTGTAGGCAGCAAGCAGTTTGTCGGCACATGTCGTACCGGTCACATAAGCGACACTCTGGATGTGACAGCTCGCAAGGATGGGGGCGACAGACATGTCAGCGAGACGCAGGCCTTGCAATCCACGGAAGGTGAAGTCATTGTTGACGACAGCGGTGGGGTCGTCTGCCTTGCCCATCTTGGCTGTTCCCGTCATGTGGAAGCTGGTGGAGATGGTCTTGCGCCAGTGGTCCAAGAGGTCCTCTTCCGACTCGCTGGCAGGCTCGAGGATAGCAGCTTCATTGTCAGACGCGTAGGCCTCCGAGCGAATAATCTTCAGGCCCTGGCGGAGGGCTTCAAGGGCCACCTTGCGGTCAAAGGGGTGGTCGAGGAAGCGCGGGTCGAAGAGCAGGGGAACATTGGGATCCGACGACTGAAGAATGACCTCGCCCAGGGACTGGGCATTGTAGTAGAATACCAGCATAGATGAGTAGTTGAGTGCTTCGGCGGGGAAACCAGGCACGAGAAGGTGCATGGGGACGTGGGACATGACTTCGTAGTGCGGGATCGTCTCCTTCTCAAGGAAGTCCTGAGTCTCCTTGGGCAGCGCCTTGGTCTCTGGCCAGTCAGCCAGGCCCTGAAGCTTGAGCCAACCAATGTTAAGTTCGCAGGCGAACTTGGCCCACGGGCCGGTTCCGTCGCGCTTCCACTGCTCGAGGGCGGCTTCCATGGCCTTTTCATCGCCATAGAAGCTAGCCCGCTCAGTAACACCTTCCTTGCGCTTGTAGATCAAGGGGGTGAACATGTGGTCCTTAAGGCCCTTGCCCAGGTAAGGGACGTCCTTGACAACGGGAATATTGTGCTTTTCCAGCTGCTCGCGAGGTCCGATACCCGAGTGCATCAGGATCCTGGGGTCGTCGAGAGAACCGGCCGAAAGGATGACCTCCTTGGAGGCATAATCTGGACAGACTAGTGTTAACACGATGATACATTGAAGCACGCTAAAATGATACATAGGCTAAAAGACAGGCGTAGGGGGCGGGTATCTGCGAGGGAGCACTTACATTTCGTTCCATTGGACTCAACTCCCACAACCTTGGTGCCTTCCAGGATCAGCCTCTGGACGGGAGACTTTGTGCGGACTGTGAGGTTATCCGGGTTGGGCGTGATAAGATCCTGGGCGGTGGTGCGAACACCCCCCTTGCTGGAGTTGATGCCAACAGCAAAACCAATAGGGTTTCCTGAGTTGTGGTCAGGGTTTATAGGGTGTCCAGCCTTCTCGAAGATGTCGAGAGTCGGGATCAGGTCCTTCTCGAACTCGGCAGGGTATCCGACGTGGAGGGGGCCGTCAGTGCCGTGGTTGGCCGGGTCATGGCTAATGTACTTGGAGGCGACGCCAGCGGGAGCAGTGCCGTTAAACGTCTCGATGCGCTTGAAGCGGGGCTGGATCTTGGACCAGCTAAAGTCATCGTCGCCAACAAGGCGAGCCCATTCCTCGTAATCGTCACGGGCACCGATGGAGTAGACACCAAAGTTGGTGGACGACGAGCCTCCGAGACCCTTTCCACGCGCGTAGTCGAGCTCGCGGTTGTCACACTGGGGCTGCGGGACTGTCTTGTAGCCCCAGCTCATTTCTTCGTTGAGCATGGTAATGAACCGCTTG
Organism: Geosmithia putterillii; assembly: GCA_900188575.1. Lineage (NCBI taxonomy): Eukaryota > Fungi > Ascomycota > Sordariomycetes > Hypocreales > Bionectriaceae > Geosmithia > Geosmithia putterillii. The sequence continues at coordinate 2,736,500 of FYEU01000301.1, read as the reverse complement.
CCGTCGATGCGCATCAGGTGATCCTTGTTCTCTCCGCCTGCCTCAAGCAGCAACACCTTGGGCTTACTGGCAGCCTTGGTAAGGCCGGAAACAACGGCGCTGCCAGCAGGGCCGGCTGGGGGTAGGAACTTGGTGTCAGCACTAATCGTGACCATGTGGCCGGGTTCGGTTGAAATTGCCGCCACTTACATCCGACAACGATGAAGTCATAAGTTGAGTCTGCCATGGTTGCGATAAAGGCGTAGCGATTATTTTGCGACACCAGGTCAAAGAAGGTGTTCTAAATGTCTTAAAGGGGAGGCGGGGTGTTTATACGTATGTACTACGAGCAGGTAGGCATGTGCAGGCCTATCGAACAACTATCAACCACGAGGAGGGGAACAGCTAGCTGGTAAGGATAGTCGTAGAGAAGAGGGGCATGAGGGTCCCGCTACAGCAATACATAGACATGCGTATGCACGTGTCTGCAGGAAAAGTACAAGCCGATGCTGAAGCCGATGCTAAAGCCACCAGTAGAATTGACTACAGGGCATTGAGCATTGGGTTCGCAGCGTCCGAACTGCAATACTCGTATCATTTGTCATATCATACGAATGATTTGGGATGTCCGGTCCTACTGGTCCTCTTACGAGTACGGATAAACGGAGCACCCCATGTACGTGTAGTTATGCTGTACTCGTACTCGTCGTCTCGTAACAGTAATAATGCTCCGTAAGTATACACACTCGGAGCCGCCCAAACGCCCTGCATGTGGAGCGACTTGGCGGGGATCAAGAGCCGATCATGTATGTTAAGTACATAGATGGCGTATGTGTTATGGCGGTAAGAGAAAACGTCTCCCCGACCCCTGCAAATTCCACCTACCTCATACGAGGAACTCTTGTCGTTCTCTAAGATGCGACGTAATACGGACTATAGCATCCATACTAGTACGTCGTAAGCTCGTGCGCGGCATCTTGAAACTGCGTTATGAAACTACCGCGAGGACATGACAAGTACAACGACCAAGTACATAAGCACACCATGACTGTCATGAGTATTCCGTACACATATTCTACGAGTACTTACGGAGTGAGAGGATTCTCTGCAAATATTAACCCGATGTCGTAAAACAAGTTGCTATCCCTGCCTAGCATCTGGTGCGGGACCTTACTTACTCGTAGTGCCTGCCGGACATGCAGGGGTCTGATCCCGTCGCGGCAAGTGGGTCGGAAAGAGAGAAAACCCCGTTGCGGTCCAGTTATATGGAGAGCTGTGGCGGAGCTTTCTCTTGACCCGCGAGGGCGGTTGGACGATAGGCAGCAGTCGTACATAGGGGAATAGGAGAAAGAGGGGTGTCGCCCATATGGAGTATCCGTGCAGCGTGCGGTGGAATAAAGCGTAAACTTGGACCTTTCGTTGTCTCTCTCCTAGGGACATTGAAGCCCTGGTTGCACGTCTCAGGACCTACGATAGCCGCGAAGCGTTAACGTTCGGAGTACGGAGTATTGCAATTGAAGACTACGAGTTACGGAGTAGACGTGGCCAGATAAACCTGTATTGGCCCTGTTCGCTGTGGAGTCTCGGGACTCGCAATGGTACCGGTCGCGTTGCAGCCAACAACAACACTTGCAGAACTGGTGGGACCCGAGTTGCTTGCCTGACAACTTGATTGCTTGGCTCTTGGTTGTTGGCTGTTGGTTGACAATTGCCAGGTGCCATGGACCCAGGAGAAGCAGACGATCACTACTCCGCTAGTACTAAAGACGGACACTACGCTTAGGCGTCCTCCGTAAGTAGGTGGGATGACCGCAAGGGCCGACCTGTGTTCGTGCACAGAGTCCGTGCTGCGGAATAATGAAATGTCAGCTATGATATGCGTGTGTGTGCGTGCAATATTAATGTACTCGTACGCATTTTGTCGACACAAGGGGGTATCACTTTGGTTCATCCCTTAGGTGTACGCTGTACTCGTAATGCCGCGCTTCTCGTTCCTTGCTTATGTTTACGCTGCACTCGTACATGAACCGTTTTCTTGCTACGGATAAATATGTACGTGGTTGCTTGGCAGTCAAACAACAGGCATCTTTGATCATGATCTACACCTGCTTGACCACAATGCCGGCAGTTAGATTAGATCACACTGACAGGTGCGATGACCCAAGTCGGCAGATTTGTACTGTACGAATGCCGGAGTAGGTAGAGCGAGTACCGGACTAGGTACGAGTAGATGGAAGTGTCTTGTCGAGTCAAGTTTGCCTGTATCATGTAGGAGGATTACTCGTACGGGGCTTGGGGGGCCAAGGGCATAACAGGTTATTACCTGTAGATGAGGGAGAGCCTAGAGGGGGAGGCTGATAAGACAGACAGTTGCAACTAATTGTCCGTGCAATCTGGTAATCTGAGACGTCCCTTGTGCCTTGGCCCCAAACATAAGCAGAAGGCTGGCTTGATTCTGACTCCTCATTTTCTCCACCCGAGACACAAGCCGTATACCCGCCGGCAGGCCCAGGGTCAATAAACTTTTCGGGCCCGTTGACCAATTGCTACACAGTCCGTGCCCCTTCATACGACGTCAGACTCCGGCTCCGTCTTTCCTGTTCTGCGCCTTTGTCAACCGGCAATCCCACTCGTATACAGTGCGATGGACGGCGCAATCAAATAGCCATCGACCCGGAATCATTATTGCTCCGTACAACTTCGGCCTACAACTGAACTTCTAGAGTATCCGTACGAGGAGTCCATACTCCACTCGAGTACTCCGTACTCCGTGCGGAGTCCATACCAAGTACAACACGCTCTGTTCGGTGCACATGCAGCTTTGCTATTGGCATTGCCGGCAAGGGAACGTCCCGTCTCCCGTTTGGTCATTTTGGGCCTTTCCCCCGTACATGCACATAGTATGGAGTTTCTCCTTATTGCTACGTCTCTGGTAGCATTGGCACATTGGCATGGCATGCTCACTCATTGCTGAGAAACTCCCTCCCATGTACTCCGTACTCCGTACCGAGTACTCCTAATAATACACTTTGACCATGTTTTAGCAACCACCTTACGAGCCTTGCCACCCCCGACCACATTGTGAGAGCCGCATTGCCTCCTTTCAAACGTTCTTTTTTTCATCTTGTTTTGCTTCTTATGCCCCGTAACTCCAACCCCTTCTTCCAACTCACACACACTCCTTATCTAATATGTTATGTACGAGTATTACTGGCGGGCTAGAAACACAACTCTAGATCTTGTATAGAAGAAAAACCTCCCTTCACTGGGTTGTTCGCTTCTTCTACTCTGTTTTCCATTTTCTGTCTACCGTTTTTCCTGTTGTCGCTCACTCATCTATCCCATTCCTCTCACCATGGCTATCCAGGAGCAGTTCATTCTCCTGGGCCTGGGATTGGCAACTATTCTATGTCGCATCGTTATACGCATCCATGCCGTGGGCTTTGCGGGTTGGAAACTGGATGATTATATGATTATCTTGACAGCCGTGAGTACAACCCCCCATTCCCATATTTGATGATTTGCCCGTCTGCGCTTTACTCGTCTACCCTTTGGCGTGAAAGATGCCTTCGCGCCCCCCTCCTGTCCTCCTCGCGCTTCTCACATAAGCATGAAAAGCGATCAAACATGATCCTGAAAGATTCCGACAGTTTTCACATGCTAAAACTTATGTAGATTGTCTTCACCCTCGAAACTGTAGCCGCATATTTGGTCGGCGCAAAATTTGGGGGCCTGACGAATAGTTACATGAGCGATGCTGAGCGCGCCGCTCTTGATCCAGACTCCAGGGAGTACTACAACCGTCAATGGGGTTCCAAAATCCAGATCATGGGCTGGTCGGCCTATGTTTTCATCCTGTGGTCCCTCAAGTTCTGTGTCGCCGGGTTCTATGGGCGTCTTTCGTAAGTTCCGATCTACCGCCCCCAAATTCTACTTTCAGATCCCTGGTTCCAGCCAGTATTCCTGGAATCAATGCCTGGGCTTTGGCTCATACGAAACACTATAGGTCTGGACTTGACCGATTCCGCAATCGCGTGAGATTCGCCTACGTCCTTCTCACCGTCACCTACATTGGCGTCGCCCTCACTCTCGTCCTCTCCTGCCAGCCGATGAACCATTTCTGGCAGATTAACCCCGATCCCGGCCCAATATGCCGTCCGACCAACTCGCCAGCCTATGTCTTTCCCGCCGTCATTTTCAACATTTTAACCGACATGTACCTCTTGTCGATCCCGCTTCCTGTAAGAGCCCTCTGCACACTCTTGTCTTGTCTGCATGTTGAACCAATCACGTGGGGTTACGTTCTAACAGAGTTGGTTTCTAGATGCTCTGGGGTGTGAATATCAGCATTCGCCGCAGACTCACCCTCATTTTTCTCTTCAGCGGTGCCATCTTCATCATGGTGGCCAGCACAATTCGCGCTGTTGTCATCAGCACGGTATGATATAGCCCAAGATGCCATGTCACCCTCACAATCTCTCCAGACCGCTAACGTTTCGATATATAGGCTGGTCCTGACGGAGCCGTCTCTGGAAGTTCATGGGCCTGCCGCGAGACATACGTCGCCATCTTCGTCACAAACATACCCATCATTCACCCTGTTATCCGCCGATGCGCCAACAAGATGGGCTTGAGCGGACTCTTCAGTCGTTCGAGCCCGACTGGAGCCGAAAGCCACCAGCTTCCTGGGCGAAGCAGCAACAAAAACGCAAGCGGCCACACTGGCACCTTTGATGCTCCGAGCCAGAAGCGACACGCCCACCCGCTCTCGATTCCGGGAAATGTCAGCGACGAAGAGATCCTGGTCCACTCTGGAAATGGCCAGTTGGCTCCCGACGGGCGGAGTGTACATGACACAAAGGGTATCGTTGTCGACACCGAAATTAGGGTTCACTCCAGTCACTACACCGACGATGAGCGGTACCGATCAAGCAGCGACCCTAGCCGCAACGACTGGGGGAACGCGCAAATGCCTAGTTCCAACCTCCGAAAGGGTTGAGTCCAAGTCTAATTCCAGTCTGTATTAATATCTTGTGACGGGGCTCTTTCGTCACGTATATATATCTTGGGTCAGCTACTCCTGTATTAGATGTCCTTTTTTTCCCTTGTGCATATAATAGACATACATCTTGCTGGGCCAAGTTGTCTGTTTTCCGCTTCTCCGTTTGCTAGGTACCGAAACTGGATTTCTGATAATCACCCATGCACTTTTCATAGGCGCAACGGTCCTCATCTACGTGTACAACCAAGACCACAACCTTAATGTTCAGTCAAGATCTCGATAGGGTAGCCACAGAAACACAATCTCCGCGGCCACACCACTTCAAAATCCCATACAGATTGATGCTGTAGGGACGGGAACCAGGATTGAATTTTCCCAGAATATATACCTCCACCTTTTGAAGCCTGTCAGCCAAACATCGATGCCAGCTGCCGCTACGCGAGTAAGGTCGGCTACCCCAGAGATCTCGACGGTGGCGCCCGCAAACTTTGACGGCTCTATCCGCTTCCGCCCCAATGCTTGTTGATGAGGTACATGGGTGGAAAATACCGAAGGCTTAGTCTTAGGGTTCACTGTCGAGTGAAAATGTTATTCTTATGTACCATTATGACGTTGATACAAGAAAACGAGCTTTTGTGCTGGAGATAAGCAGTAACATCAGTCGTCACTGATGCCCTAAATTACACTAGAAACTTGTAGAGGATGCACTTGCGATTGAATGTTGCAGTCTTTGTCGATGATCGACACTAACTAGAAGCATTCGGCTGTTATACTTTTGGTGGAAGAAGACTACGATGATCACTGCCCTTGATCACATTGACATGTTGCATTGCATGCCGCATCAACATGCTGTCCTGTCTGGCTGTTATTACCTGGCACCTTGGTGACAACGACAGACGATGAGCAGCGAGCCATTCCGTCGGGGCAAGTATCGGCCATGCAACCTGATTGCTGGCCGGTACTTCCGGGTAAGTGAATACATGTATCTATCAATACCTGTCCCGGTCTCTCGCGGTTATCCGCCTGCACTTGGAATTCCAGGAAGGAGTAGATGTTTAGTTTGAATCCGGCGCTTGCAGTAGATGAGTTTGCTCCGCACGTATTATATCAACTAAGAATTATATGAACTACGCGATATGTCATGCGTAATACCTTCGGCGCCAAGACCGAAAGATCCGGGTTTTGTTATCAATCGCCGTTGAAGAAAACCTGACGACCCTACACCTGGCTGTGTGCTTTTTCTGCTGAAGCGACACATCCAATTGGTGATAACTGTAATGGAGCGGGCCTTGGGGCTGGTGCTTGGCGTGCGAGGGCCCGACTACAACTCGGGGCTGAACATGGATCGATTTGGGAAACAATCGGTGCAAGAAATGCCCTGCGGATTACCAGAGAAAGCAGCCCCGGATGTGAGGCTTCAATGTTGATTGAATGATATTTGCTGTCTACAAGAAAATTGACTCCCTTTTTCCACCCCCCTTCCGATTCTCTCTTCAGCTGTTCCCGAAGAGTTGTTTATAGTGACAAGACTCAGCATTTGATCCGGTGAGAAGGAAGTGGGAGCCGGAGCTTAAAAGTCGTCTTGATATAACCGTGTGGGGTAGCTAGCGCTGCTAGACCCTGGTAGCACAGCTTGGGATTGCAAATTTGCAGACCAGAGAAGTCGCTTTGCTTTGGCAACTCTTGAACACAGAATCCAGCTAATAACTGGCAATTCCGGTATGAGATGCAACGAGACTCGTAACACATAGCTGCATGTGAGTATACTGATTGAATGCCTCAAGGAGTTCCCGAGTGGAAGTCGCCTCGCCAACCCATTCCTCTGGTACCATAACACTAAAGCGAACTGGAGAACCAAATGGACATAAAGGACGTTGTGCGACCATGTCCGAAACGTAGTAGGGTAGAGGGTAATATTAGCACGGAAAAAAGAGGAACTCGTACACGCGTCTCTCGTGCAGGTCACAGCCATATGCCCTGGTCCTTGCTAAAGCATCTAGAAGCTTCAATTGCAGACGTCGCCCAATAGCAGAACAACAACTAACGAGGGAACTTGAAAATGTTTGTAACTTACAAACAACCCGCATGGAAAACAAGCCCGATTCCTGGTAGAAATGAGGCTTTTTCCCCTGCTCATCTCAAAGCAGACCAATCCAGCTTCGGGTGGCGTCACTAGTGGTCGTGACCTCCGAGCCGGTAAATCGCCAAGCTTATCAGCCGGAAGCTCGGTACATAACGCCAAGTCTCACCTCTGGGCATGGGCCGGCACTGATGGAACGCCACATCCGTCCTGGGGAAGAGGGAAACAATGGTCTTCTTTATTGAAGGTCTTGGGGGTTAACCATTGCTTGTATGTAAGCTTGAATCACAACAGCATCATGCTTGGGTGGCTTAATATTGACGTCAATGCTGTGACATGCATCTTCGAGACAAATCGCCAAAACATGGCATCTTTATGGGCTTCAAATCTTGGTACGTCGTGGCAATTGTCTCCCGTATTTTGTTCCAACCTTCAATCTACTCTGTACCTGCATGCTTGGTATTTTCTGACGTGTAGTTTACCGTACAATTACTCGTATGAGGACCCGTAATGCGAGTACGAGCAAAGACTAAGCTGAGGAGAATGAGCGAGTGGACCATTATCGTCAAGAAAAGGGTTTAGGGGACCCATTGAGCCACCGCCCGCCCCAACTTTTGTTCCATGCATACTTGTACGCATACTATATCCGCATTGTCCTCTAAATCTTCGCGTATAGATACGAGACAGGCAGAAAACGTGAAGTTTTCCATCATTTCAATGTCCTCTCAGAGTATCATGTACCATAGCAACTTGAAGTTTAACTGCTACTGATATCGGCAAAACCAGAGAGTGGACTATGGCCTCGGCCCTCATATGTCAACTGTTATACATGCGTTAAATGTCTATACTGTGTACGATGCGTAAACCGCAGCCATGTACATACAAATGATACGAGAATACGAATGGTACGACACTTGCTTGCCCAGCGATGGGACAGTTGCTAAAGCCGGAGTTGGAGTTGAGTGCCGACCTTGCAGAGTATTACATGTACTGCGAACACGAGAGCAACCTGAACTTCCCGTCTAATCCACATCTAGTATTTTAGTTTCTTTGTGCTAAGTAAAATATCGTCTGCTCTAAGAGAAGGACGCGTAATTGAAGGCATCTCTTGGCGATGGGTGGCCCAAGAGTCCCGGGAATTGTGCCAATCGCAGCAGCGGGCTCTCGCTCTCCAGCCAGCCGATGGGCCGAAGTACCTGATGTCCAGGCGAGATCGGCACTTTTACTACCCCGTTGATCAAATCCCCGTACCAAGGGCCCACTTGGCCTTAAAAGAGTCATTGTCGAAACAGGATGGCAGTAGTCTGTTGCTGCACCGAAAATTATCGCTCATCTTATCTGATCATGGCCGTGCGTGAGAGACGACGGCAGGTCCCGGATGGAGGGACTTGGCCGGCGCCGGCGGAAGCAAACCAAGTCCTAGAAATGTATAAACACGTGTAAGACCCCGCGTGGGAGAGCAGCTGCCCTCTTACTCTAGACTCAATTGTAACCCCAGCATACGAGTTAGTCAAACATGTTTGGTTCTTCTTTGGCTGTTTTTGCCGGCCTGGGCCTGCCTATGGTTGCCCGGGCTGCTTCCAACACTACGGAATGGCCGTGGCAGACGTACCGTACCACGTCGTTCCAGCCTCCGGACCTCAAAGTCACCAAGCATGGAGAGACGACTCCGGGATATCTCTTCTTTGACCAGAACGGCCCCACCGGCCATAACTACAGCCTCTTCATCATGAGCGAGGACAACGATCTTATCTGGCAGAGCCCCTACGGAAGCTACAGCGCCTACAAGCCCCAGTACCTCAACGGCGAACCCGTCCTTGTCTTCCACAACGGCATTGACTTCAGCGAGCCCTACGGCTTTGGATACGGAATCATTGAGATCTTTGACAGCTCCTACAGAAGTATATACAACGTCTCCCTGACCTCCGATGACGACACCTTCACGGCCATTGGTGGCTACGACGACTCCGGGGTGTACTCTTGGCTCGACATGCACGAGTCTAAGATTACCCCCGAGGACACTATTCTCGTCACTCTGTACAACACCACGCAGCATGACCTGACCTCCGTCGGTGGCCAGAAGGACGGCTGGGTGGCCGACTCGATGTTCTACGAGATTGACGTCGCCACTAACGAGGTCCTTTTCAGCTGGAGCGCTCTAAACCACGTCGATCAGATTCCCCTCAAGGATGTTCTCGAGTTCTACCCTCTCGATGACTACGGCCAGAACAAGACACTGCCGTGGGGATACTTCCATATCAACTCGGTTGACAAGTTTGCCGATGGCTCATACCTCATCTCGTCCCGCTTCTTCTCGTCCATCTTCAAGATCTCCACCAATGGCAGTGTTGAGTGGACTCTCCAGGTGAGCCAATATTCCATGTTCTGGTGCTGGTAACCCCGTCCCGAATCATTAACGAACCAACTTAACTTCAGGGAAACCACGGTGGTGACTTCGAGCTTGGAAATGATATCTCCTTCAGGTATCAGCACGATGCCCGCATCCGCAGGGAGACGGATGACGGTGTTGAGATCAGCTTCTTCAACAACGACAACTCTGGTATCACCTACGGTGTCAATGAGACCACAGGCATCACTCTCTGGGTCGACGAGAAGAACCGCAAGGCGGTTCTTGTCAGCGAGCTCATCGATCCCAAGGACACCATCTACTCCGCCTCGCAGGGTGGTCTGCAGCCCCTCTCTGACGATCACCACTTTATGAGCTACGGCTCTACTCCCAAGATGAAGGAGTTCAGCAGCAACGGTACCGTCCTTGAGACCGTCCAGTTCGGCTACGGAGACGGCACAGTCTTCACATACCGTGGCTTCAAGTCCCCCTGGGTCGGCCTTCCCAGCGACCCCCCCAGCATCTACGCCTGTGTCAACGACGCTGACAACACCGAGGTGTACATGAGCTGGAACGGTGCCACCGAACACAAGGAGTGGCACATCTTCTCTGGTGAAGACAAGGGCGCCCTCACGTTTTCCAAGAACGTCACCAAGACCGGCTTCGAGACTTCTGCCACTCTTTCTGGACACATCTCCTTTGTCCAAGTTGAGGCGTCAAACGGTCTAGGCTACCAGTCGAGGCGCTCCTCGGTGATTTCCCCGACCGAAGACTGCTAGACACTTCCGCTTCAATTAGTTTCGTATATACATGTAATGATACGCATCCATATCCTTCTTTATCATAGTGACGTTGGGAGATATTTGTTGGAATCACATAAGAATCTTGCGTAATAGACTGGGGCATAAGCGCCCCCTCTTTTAGAGTTTCTAATGCTGTGGTCTGTAGTTCCGATGGTCGTGATTGTTTGTTCTTGATCTCTTTCATTCTGATGTTACTAAGTACTCATCCATTGATTCCCCCTGCAGTAATCCATCACTGCCTCATGTGGGGAACCTACAGTGATAATGCTTTGGCTGGACATAACCTGAGTTCACACAATGAGGTGTTGAGTGGTTGCTGACGTATGCATGCATGTACTTGTACATTGGTATTTAATACTGCTGGCCAGCAAGCTTCAATACATGTATGTTAAGTGAGGCTTGGAACAAGGCGGCGATGCTCACCCCGCTTTTGGACCTCGAGGCGCAGTTGTGCATTAATCATTTCGAACACATACGTGCATATACTGTTACTTCTTCAACCCTTTTCTACTACTTTTGGTCTACAGTATAAAGGTATGTTACATGAATCCTTGAAACTCTACATCTAAATCTGAAATACTCATCTCAGTCAATTTCAAGTCACGCAGCATCAGAGCGATGCCGTCCGCAACGAGAATGGATGGATTGCCCGCCGAGATCCTGATAGACATCTTTGTGCAACTGGAATCTCCCAATCTAGTTTCTCTGTGCTTGTCGAGCAAGCGTCTATGTTATTTAGCTCGGCCTATTTTGTATTCCGATGTCCAAATGGTCTGGACCCATAAGATCGACCCTCCTATGGCACTGTTACTCAGGACACTCCTCGAGAGGCCGGAATTAGCCTCTCACATTGCCAGTTTATCCCTCCAAGGTAACCGAATTACACACCTTGCCACCTCGCCCGAGGCCGTACTTGGTTTATTGCGGAACATGGACATACTGCCATGGACGCAACTGACTGCCGCCACCACGTCCACCGCTATGCCGCCGGTTCTCGCTAAACTATGGGCCCACGAGGTTCGTTCCGGCCGTCCTGACGCTTCTGTTTCGCTCCTTGTTTCCATTCTTCCAAGGCTCGAGACTTTATACATGTCGGATAGTTGGACCCTGAACATACAATTCCTAGGCACGGTCATACGGGAAGGTCTCCGTGGCCACATCAAGGCTTCACCGGCGGACGGACCACAAGTGACACGGCAATTTCCAAGTTACGAGTTCCTTTCCGACGTCAGAGTTTCTCGGAGGCCGATTTTGAACGATCTTCGGGAGGCAGATAACACTCGTGACGCTCTGGGCTTCTTCTATCTCCCAAATATACAGGGTCTGTCCGTCTCGATTGACAATCCTGTCAACTTTTCGTGGCCCTTTCCTATACCACCAGACCCGAAACACTTGACATTACTCCGTCTCTTCAGGATACGCGAATGTCGGTTGGAGCCAATTCTCTCTACCTTGTGTAATCTTGAGAGCCTATCCTACGACTGGTTCTATCAAGAAGGAATGGACCCCGGGGTCAGCCTCCCCATCGTTGACCTCAACATTATGGCTGCAGCCATTTCGAAGTGCAGTAAGAGCCTTAGGTATCTATGGATAGGGGCAAGCAGTGCAGCGTCATTCCGTCATGGAGTGGGGGCCTTTGAGGATCCTGAACTTACGTTTCAAGGATCGCTCCGTGAGCTATCCACCATGCACAATTTGGAGGCTCTAGAAATCCCCTGGGGCTTCTTGGTGGGAATGAGGGAGCCCACACCTCCTACCGGATGCATCGCCTCGATCATAGCCCCGAGTGTTGAACGGTTATTATTGACCAGGGACTTGGAGGATTCTTCGCGTTTTCACTGGAGTGATGAGTATGTCATGTCCGTCGTCAACAAGGAATTCGAGAGCGGAGCCATGGACTCTTTGACAGGACTCAAGGAACTCTCTATCCCCTATTCTACGCACGCGGACGATTTTCAAGGGGGTTACTCTGAGGAATGCCTTGCTGAGATTGATCGCCTGTCCAAGAAGTTCAACATCTCCATTACAACAAACGTGGAACCTACCATAGTGCCCTCGCCCATTGATCATTAACTCATCATGGATATGGATAAGACAACAAGTCAGGAAGAAAAGCCTGTATATAGACCCATGATGCGCGCATGCACCAACCTACATATTTTATCAAGCCCCCTCATCATATGTTTCCCACATCGATGATATATAGATTTACAAACCCCAAAGAATTCATTCATGAAGTATTGTGGATGTCTGTAACATCTTCTGATATGCTCTCGGCACAGCCTCTTCTGGAAGCCCAGATGCTTTCCAGCTCGTTCAATATCCTTTGGTTCTCACCGTATCCCATCCGCTCTCTCGTATACACGAGAACACGTCTGATGAGTATTACATCCTCCTCCGTTATGACGGCATAACCGAAAATCAACATTGGCCAAGTCCCCAGGTAACATCTACTCCACGTTTCACAGGATCCTGGCTCTCGCAATATAGAGAGAGCACGAGCAGTCTGCCATCGATGGTTCCCATCTAGGTAGATGTTCTCGTAGGTCTTCATGGGTACAGTTCCTTCCGAGAATTCTCCCTGTTCAACCGTCGCACTGCCGACTGGGGAATCTATGGTCCAGTCGAGAAGTAAAGATGCGGCGAGGATATATAGAGATAACGTACTCGTATAGAATCCTGCATCTGCAGCAGAAGAGCAGTCTTGGGATGATTCGGGGAGTTTGGCCTCCCATAGTCTCATTTCTTCCTTCAGTCGCATTCCGCAGTCGGGCCCATCTCCTGGGGTTGTGTGTAAATGAATGATTTCCAGAATAAGTCGGTACAGGGCATGGGTCGCCCCTAGAATGGGGCTCGCATCTGAAGATGAAGTGTTCACGCTCGTCCGAGGGTTGATCATCTCTTGTATAGGGACCAGGAACTGCGGATCGGGAAAGAAATCCGGGGCCAAGGGCCTTCTGACAGACAATAGAAATCCGTGATACAGCACGCTTTCGGCAGTGAATTTGTCAAATGTGCTTCGTAAGGAAGACTGATGGGATGCACGGCCATGCTTCATATTAAGCAGCTTGATGGCACCAGCGACATGTCTGCGTGGGTCAACTGTAGTATCCATGCCCCATGTCTATTATACCAAAGTGTCAGCTGAAAAGCCAACTCGATTCTGGATCAGTCTAGCGAGCGGGAGGGAGGACGCACATCGTGTAAGTATAGATAGACCACAGTGGTCAAGAGGGAGTCGGTGGGAACTTGACGGGGCAGAGATAGCTTCTGGACTTCCTGTGCTGCGTTCCAAACAGCACGCGAGTAGTAGGCAAGGGCAAGTTTTTCGTAGCGCTTGTCATTGGTAAGAATGTGCTTATTGGCAGCGCTGGCGGCCAAGACGGCACACTTGACCCCCGACGACTCCATCATCATGCCCACCAGCTGGGATTCATACTCCAAAAGCCCTCCTGTGCTCCATGTAGGTAGCACGAGGACATGGATGAAGTTATTAAAAAAGTGGTAGAAGAGCTCAAAGTCGGCGTCGCACTCAATCCCAACTCCATCTAGTCGCCAGTTGAAGCCAAGGTTCACCCAATCATCTCCATGCCGGATATTGCAGGTAGCCGGTATGAGAGTGCCGTTGCGTGGTGATAGGGAGTCTTTACAGTCTCCCTTTGTGAAGTGGCGTCGGTCATAAAGATCGTTCGAGGCGGGCCAGGCACAATGGCGACCGGCATTGGAGCAGTTCCGACAACATGGTCTTTCTTCCCCACACTTTACCCTCCGCTTCCTGCCTATTCACAATACACTCTTAGCAGCTGCATCCTGACGAGGGGGGACGCCGAGGGTAGGTTACATGTAAAGCACCCCGTTTTTGTGCGTAATCTTGCATGCCTCGTCATTCTCACCGAGTGTCGTTTTATGTGATGTTATCAATGGTCGACATACGGCATTTGGCTGATCAGATGTGCGGAGTAAATATGAATTGGGTGGAGTTGGTTATCCGGGAGCGGAGACGTCTTGGGCTTTAAAGCGTATAAGTAGGGCGTGTGCAATCAGTGATGAAGATAAGGCCAAAGGCGATTGTACCAATAATTGGTCTCCAGATAATACTGGGCTGATGTCAGGGGCTGCGTAAAAGTACGAACAGTATTACGGAGTACGGATAAGTCCTCGAACAAACCCCTCTTCAGCCCTCGCCAATTGCAAGTTGAAGATAAGGACTTGCAAGCTAGCACGATAACCATGATGTGCCTGGAATTTCACAAGTATGGACTAATATTGAAGTCATTGTTTTATCGATCGACTCGCAGACCTTCTAATACGTAGTACTTGCGCTTCTCATTTGTTCAAACAGATAACCCGGATATCGTCTGCCGATATCCTTCCTCCACGATGTCTATTTTTAGGTGAGCCTCCAACCCCACGGGGAAGGCAATTCATCGCCCATGGGCGCCATGCTGTGAAATGTGCCGCAGTAAGTAGTACTGTTCATGATTTTAATACGAAATTTCCTGAACGATATGTCAGGAGAAGAACTCATATCCGAGATTTGTCATTAGACGTGGTCCGGCTCATACGACCGTGGTGGGTGGCTTTGGCATTTGAGTGGTCTGGCAGAGAGCCCACAACGGGAACCTCAGACTTCTAGCAAAACCGAGCCCTTGGTATCCAACCATGACTGGAGAAAATGGCTGCTTCAAGAAAGGAAGTGGAATAGGTATTTCAAAAAAAATATGGTTTTAAAAAAAACATACAACAGCAGGTGTTCGCTGGTCGTCACCGACCCAACTACTGATCCGCCGCTTAGTGGTTTAACTCTGGGGGAGCGGACGGGACCCCGTGCTGTCCACTAGCTATGGTCGTATGTAGTAGAGGCTGGTCTTGATGCATCTTTTGTAGCTGCCTATTCTTGGTGAGGAAGAGCAGGCGGTTGACCCATGTATGTATTCCCAACGTCGCGGGGGCTAGGCTACACACTCGATCTGGGTAACTGATAGGAGAAAGCAGCTAGTGGAAACAGCCAGGGTATCGAAAGAGATATTGAAGGCCCTTTATAATGGCAACCTTGGACATTAGGCAGACGTTTGCTTGCTTCGATACAGTCATGTCGGGATCTTGACGTGGCATACGGCATGGTTACCAAAGGCCTCAAAGTTGACAACTAGGACCATCCTTTGACCTTGTACCTTTAAGAAACCCAAACTTAAAAGAGAATAAACGCAAACCGTTCATAATCAATTTTCGATATGTCGATCTTCATATTACCCATAGAAAGTATGCATCTGTGCAAGGACAATGGCATGGCGTTGGTCCCGAGTCCCGACACCCCGAGCGATCTTCGGCATTGTTTTCAGGCACCAGCTCAACACTCCGGCTCAATCCATCAATACCCATACTGGCAGGGCGGCATATCCACAGATTCTGCCTTGTGAATCAGTTCGGATGACAACAATGGAGGGTCCAAGGCCGATAGTTTATATTTCGGCCCCGCTGTATGAAGCCACTCGCGACGCCAACCCAATCAACAGGCACTCCCCACCATGGCAACCGGGGCTAGCCAGGGGTATAGACGGAATCATTCCCGACACCGCCAGCCATTTTGGTGGAAGACTGTTTGTTCAATTCCGCTTTGGACAAGACTCACAGAGTAAGATCCACCCGGCTGGAGTCCAAGGCTGCCATCATGTTCACGATGAACAGAGCCTCACTTGAGGAGCAACGCCAAGTTCCGCAAGGGTATATATACCCTTGCCAACCCGGACTCGGTTTCTACGGAAAGAACAATACAAACTGCATTACTCTTACGAAATCCTCAATTCATCCATCTCTCTATAATATACAATCAACATCCTTCCACAGCCTCACCGATCTCATCCTCCTCAACTTCAAACATGCCTGTCACTATTCTTCCTCCGGCCGAGAAGCTGCCTCTCTCGGCGCGCAAAGATGGTATGCTAAGATAGACAACCACGCCTCTGTCTCTCAAAGAGTGCTCCTCCAGCTAACAGAGCTCTATTAGTTCGTGATTCTTATGAGTCGAAAAAGGAGGGTCTAGAGAAGGCGCTCTCTGACGCATGCGGAACTGCCTGGACAATTGACATCAGCCCCAACGCCGTCTACCCGTACGCCTCAGATGACAGCTACGTCCACAATGCCCTAGGTGCTGCTCTCACAAGGTAAGCTCCAGTTCCCATAACGCATAATTCACATCATCCTGGCGACTTACAAAGCCACATAGCTATGTCGAGGGTGCCATCTACCAGCTCAAGCGTTTCAGGGACAACAAGGGTGCCGCCAGCATGCAGGATCTCAATGCCATCTGCCACGCCAAGACACTTACCATGGCCCCCGACGAGTCCGAGAAGTTCCTCTACAACGGCGTCGACGTCGACAGCGCCGGTAGGCTCCGGATCCTCTTCAAGCCCGAGAGGCTTGGCGTCAACATCGACGAGTGTCTCGGCGACGACAAGCTCGCGGAAGCTCTAGACGCGGCTCCCCTGCCCAACACCTCGGAATCGGCTCTCCCTTACAAGGCCAAGAGCAGCATCGACAGCGGGTACAGCAGCAAGGCCGAGGAGCTGCGCAGCGCCATTGCCGACATTGTCAAGAACCCGAACATCAAGCTCACCCCCAACTTTGAGGAGACGTACCAGAAGCTCAGTGCTGCCAAGGCATCCGGCGCAAGCCTGGCTGTCGACAACTTTGACGAGAACCTGGGCCCCTTTACGTCTGAGTACTTCACTGGCCTGGTCACCGGTCTGAAGTGGAAGGGATTCGACAAGGACGACATGCTTCAGGAGGGCTTCAATGAGGCCATCACCACTGGCGAGGTCGCCTTTCGCGTCGTTGACTCCATTAAGGGCGGCTCCGGCGAGTGTGTCATTGAGGACGGTATCCTTTTCCTCCAGGTGAGTAACATCAAAAGCCCGTCTATCTACACGATACACTTACATGTAAATTGAGTTTCGGACACATGCTAACGTGAACGTACAAGTGCACGCCTGAGAAATGGGGAAGCAACATTTCCGACATTGCAAACGACCTGATTGATCTTCTGTAAGCCTTGCAGGTGTTCAAAGTCAAATTCTTCCCAGGGGTAAACTCGGCATGAAATAGTCATTCTTCATCATTTGAATTTATTCCTACCCATGTATGTATCTACATCTTCATCGCGGCAAAAGTTGGCCGCTTCTTCGATAACCTCCTCATCTCATGAAATAACAATGCCTCTCATTCTGTCTTGATCACAACCGCCCCACCTTGGAGCCCGTCTGCCTTCGCCGTGATCTTGACCTCACCCTGCTCGCCAACCTTGGACCTGACAATGGCCAGCGCAAGGCCACTGAAAGCCTTGCGTTCCTTGGAATGGAACTCTACGCGATCATATTGGTCTCCATTGTCCGTAGCCACGATCTGGGCAGCATTGCCCTCAGACGAGAAGCGTATAGTGTTCGTCGCCTCGGGAACCACATTCCCCTCGGCGTCTATTACCTCGGCCGTGATGAAACTCAGGTCGTATCCATCAGACTTGATCTCGGACCGGTCAGCTGACAGACGCAGCCCCTGGGCTTCTCCCGTCGTCTTCACTGTGTCCTCAGCCCACTCCTTGCCGTCCTTATAGGCGACGACGTGCAATTCGCCGGGAGTGTACTTGACGTCATCCCAGCGTAGCCTGTACTTGTACTCTCCCCTCTCCTTCTTCCCAAGGGTCTTGTTGTTGAGGAACAGCTCAGCGGAATCGCCAGATGTAAAGACGTGCACGGGCGTCACCTTCCCCTTACGGTCCGGCCAGTTCCAGTGGGGGAGGATATGCGCCATAGGTAGGTCCGGCCTCCATCTGGCCTGGTACAAATAGTACCGGTCCTTCTTGAAGCCAGCCAGGTCGACGATGCCAAAGTAGGAGCTGCGCGCCTCGTCATACGGCGTGGGCTCCCCGAGATAATCCCATCCCGACCAGACAAACTCGCCGGCCGTGTAGGGGTTGCGGTCCAGCGACTCAAAGACCCTCTCGGCCGAGGCGCTGAAGTCGGCCGAGTACAGCTCGTATGCGCTCACCCATCCCAATGTCTCATTCCCGCCAGACGAGTCGTTTACAGGCGCGCCCCAGTCGTCTACCACAGGAAAGATGTAAGTGCCTCGGGAGCTCAGCGCTGCAGCCGACTCGGTAGACAGGATTGCCTTTTCCGGGAACGACTCGTGAAACTCTGGGTACATTGGTGGGGTGCGAATGCCTTCAGTCTGCACATAGTTGGGCCCGTAGCGGATACCGGCTCCCTGATAGTTGAGACTGATGACGTCGAGGGGCCCTATGAATGGCGCCCCGACATTATGCGGCTGAGCCCAGTTGAGAGATGCCGTTGTGAGCCGCGTCGTGTCCTCCTGACGGACGATATCGTGGAGCCGGTAGCCGATGGCAGCACCATCGTCTCCGTAGGCCTGCTCGCCAATTTCGTTCCCGAAGCTCCATATGAAAATCGATGCGTGGTTGCGGTCACGGCGAAGCATCGCCCGCAGATCGGGCTCGCTCCAGTCGTCGAATATGAGATGGAAGTCATTGTCGACCTTCTCCTTCTCCCAGACATCAAAGACCTCGTCCATGACCAGGAACCCCATGCGATCTGTCAGCTGGAGTAGCTCGGTGGCCGGAGGGTTGTGCGACGTCCGGACTGCGTTGACTCCGAAGCTTCGTAGTACCTCGAGTTGACGTTCTGCGGCCCTCAAGTTGAAAGCTGCCCCCAGTGCACCAAGATCGTGGTGCTGGTTGACACCCTGGATTTGGATACGCTCGCCGTTGACGAGGAGGCCGTTGTCTGCAGTGAACTCAACATTGCGGATGCCAAACTCCGTCTCGTAGCTGTCAATTTCCTCGCCTTTGGCGTTAAACAACGTAGTGACCGCAAGGTAGAGATGTGGCTTTTGCGTTGGAGGCGGACCCCAGAGCTCGGGCTTGACGACACTGGTCGACGTGTTGGCGTAACCCTTCTTTCCGGACCCGACCTCAATCCACTGGCTGGGGAACTCGGTCACTTTAACGTTGTCATTTGACCCAGAAATATAGACTGCGGTGGACACCTTGACTTTTGTCTTCGTATCCAAGCTATTCTGGACCTCGACAGAGAGGTCAAGAGTGGCTGACTGGGCAGACACATTCTTTTCCGTGACAAAGGTACCCCACTGGCCTACATGGGTCTTGGAGACCTTGTTCAGCCAGATGTTGCGATAGATGCCACCTCCAGGGTACCACCTGCATGAGTCTCGGGGATTTTCCAGACGAATGGCCAGCAGGTTATCCTTGCCGGCCTCGACGTAGTCGGTGAGATCCAGCTGGAACGAGTTGTATCCATACGGCCACCCGCCGACAAGCTTCCCATTCACCCACACTATGGCATACGACATAGCGCCCCCGACCTCGAGGTAGATTTGCTTGTCCTGCGTGTCTTGGGCTGTTACCTCGAAAGTCCGGCGGTACCAACCCACACCGTGACTGGGCAGATGACCCATGCCGGGGCTTACATCCGAGAGGTAGGGGCCCTTTATGGCCCAGTCGTGAGGGAGGGTGATGTTGTCCCACCCGCTGTCATTGAAGTCTGCCTTGGTGTATGGCAGTTTTGTGCTGGGCTCCTTGCTGGGGCGCTGGTGCCTGTCCGCCGCATCCCTGATCAAGCCATTGGCCGATGGGAGAATCCAGGGTTTCAGTATCTCAACGTCGAGGTGCTTCTCACTGTCAACACTATTCTGATAGACGATTCCGTCGGTGTTGTTCTCGGTTCGCAAGAAGCGCCACCCCGAATTGATGTTCGTTCGTTGGCGGGTGACTGCCGAAGCCGTCCTACCCTCAACAGCAAGGGCATCGACAGGGGCTGGCAAGAGTAGAAATAGACACAGAAGCCCATGGAGCGCCGCAAGTCTAATTGAAGTCATATCGAACACTGTAGCTTCCTTGTTTTGTCCTTTTGTCTTTCTTCTTCTTCCTACTCCCGCCAAGCCGCTCTGGGTAGCTGCACATGTTTTTATATAACAACTGTTCACCTGAACTCAGTCTAACCGGTCAATCCCCCTCCACGTCCCGAGGGGCGAGGTGCTTAGAATTACCAAAATGGTTTTCATTCTTCAGATTGGCTCATTAAGCACCGTCGGGCTCGGCTTCCGAACGGCTCAATGACGTTCCCCGTTGAGGAGAACCTGGATATTTGACCTGATATGTGGATTAGCTTTCCGGTTAAATGTCGCTCTACTCCATTTCAGATTCCGATCGGGAGATGCATCTGCCGGGACTACAGGACACTAGAATAGTTATTCTGGTCTTCCCATGTAAACCCCGGCTTATGATGCTGGAGTGTTACATGTTACATGAGGTACCCCACACACATGCTGCCACCCCGCACAACCCATATCACGGCATATCGTGATGGGAAATGTACCGGGGCCTGGGCGGTTGCTTTCGCATGACGAGCGGATGGCATTTCTTTCGCAATAATGTCAGTTTCTGCATCGGTCGGTTCCGACGGTTTTTGTTTCTGTGGAAAGCGTATACAGATTCTCTCAACGGCTGCTCATATGCTTTTTCATATGGACTGGATCCATTGGTAGGTATGCGGCCTACATGCAACTAGCGGAAGGACAGACGTGCAAACATATAGGCCGTTTACGTATACTTTTTGCCTCGTGTATATAGTCCTATCCATATCTTCTTCTTCTTCTTCTTCTTCTTCTTCTTTAGTAACAGTCCTTGATGGCCAACTCCCTTACCCCGCACCCAGATATCCAACATGGGTCGTTGTGGAGCGACGTGACATGAGCAGGTCGAAGGCCGGCAGGGAACATTTAGCCAGTATTACGCGGGATTATAAAAGAGACAGACAGGGCACGAAAGACTGCGGGAATTTTGCGTCACATGAGATATGCCAAGGATATGCTTCTCTCTATAGAAAACGCGGTGTATACTATACTCCGTACTCGCATACTCGTGATCAGATAAGCTCG
Source organism: Geosmithia putterillii (assembly GCA_900188575.1). Taxonomy (NCBI): domain Eukaryota; kingdom Fungi; phylum Ascomycota; class Sordariomycetes; order Hypocreales; family Bionectriaceae; genus Geosmithia; species Geosmithia putterillii. The sequence continues at coordinate 2,715,318 of FYEU01000301.1, read as the reverse complement.
ATGCATATGCTTCGCGCGCAGAGTCGACTATGGGTAAATGGGCCCGTGGCAAGTACTCGAATCACGAACTGGAAGGTTCCAGGTAGTGTTTACAATTGTGTGCATGTAGTGATGATATGTGTGGTTGCTATAGAATCATATATCTAAAGAGGTATAAATTGAAAACAGAAACATCGGGGGTAATCAATAAGAAAATAATGGTTACGTTACAGAAGGCGGGGGGGATATGGGGGATATGCTCCAGTATATTCCGTTGACTCATGGCCATCCGCTTGTACAATGTCCAAATAACCCAGAGGGGATGAAGTCGGGAAACTCATATGCATGGCCTGCTGGTACTGGTACGAATAACAACAACATTCTCCATCTTTTAATCTCCCCAAGAGGTAAATACGTGGAATGGCGTATCTCGTGATATGGTTTGGATGCGTAAAACAGATTGCAAGAAAGATGAAGGATAAAATGATAAACTCAAAGGGGTATAAGGGGTTGTTGCTTTGCGCATCGCTCATCGGTGATAATCTGGCTTCAGCGACATGTCGACCGGCGGAGGTGCCTCGTCATCCAGGGGGTAAGGGGGCGGCGAGCTCTGAAGGCGGCGCCTTCCTTTCTGCTGGCTCTGGCGATCGGGGATAGGCGTCTTGGGCGGTAGGGGAGGTGGCTCGAAGCGATGGGGCAAAGGAGGGCTGCTGGTTTGCGGCGGGGGCTTGGGGTGCTCGTCGGGGCTCATTATGGCAATCTTATCGGAGCCAGCGGCGACACGGTACTGAGCTGGGGTCGGGGCCGTCACAACCAGCTTATCCGTGTCGGAGATGGCCGAGATGGGCCTCTGGTCTTTGGGAGGCGGGTGAGGTCGGTGAGAGCCGGGTGAAGGCGTGTGCGAGTTGGCTGAGTCTTGGAAATCGTGAGAGGCGCGGGGGGTTCCTGGGTCGGGCGATGTCATGTGGATATTGTCACTGCCAGAGTCGAACGACTGGCGGCTGTGGGGGCTGTGCGGAGGAACCGCAAGCGGGCTCATTGGCATGTCTCCGGGTAGCTCGACGGCGAGGGGCGATTCAATCGACACCGATGGGAGAAGGAAGGAGGAGCGCTCGTCGTTTCCAGAGAGAGCACGCTCCCAGCGGGCCTTTGCCTTTTGGATCTTGGCCAGCTTTGTGCTGATGCCCTGGACCATCTTCTGCTCTTCCGGCCTGCTCATGTATCGTCGCGTGCCGGTGCTGATATCACCTAGACGGCTCCACTCATTCATTCCGAATTCTCCGACGCCAACTTCGACGTTAAGGCGGTAGTAGTTTTCAACGTTGACATTGCGTTTGGCCAGGTGCTCCCTGAGGACGTATTCGTGGATGGTCTCGCAGTTTTCAATCTTGAAGATGAGGCGGCGGCGGGCGTCGGCAAATTCTCCCAAGAAGCCTTCGTACCACTGCTCGTGGTTTTGCCCACTGCTCTTGGGGCGTCTTCCCGTACCAACAGAAACGAAACATCCAATCTCACGGCCGGGCCACTCATTGACAACAGCTTCATCCAGAGCTTCCGGCGCAGGGTTGAAAGTGCCAGCACCATCATCGTGGAAAATGGACTGGCCAATCTGGACGGGCTTAAAGGCCAGTCCTATAGCACACGTCGCTCGTCCAGCCTGCCAGATTTTGCAGTCAAACTCAGGCGGGGGCTCTCGGCGTGAGTCGTAGGAGCGTAGCATAGCAGATGGTGCACCTCGAGGAGAGCCCTTGTACTGTGCTGTTACAACCCTATATAGCAGTTAGCTCTTGTCTCATTCATTCAAAGACAGTCACATGAAGCCTTTCCCTGCAAGGGAGGGGGCACATTTCTGTATACTTACGTCTTGGTTCGGTTCTCCCGAGAGTCGTACAGCCTCGCGTCGGGGTTTCCTGATCTCGAGTTTCGCCACATCGGAGGAGCCATCTGGGCGGCAGGGCTCCTAGCACTGAAACTGATGGTACTGGCGTTGCTAGCGTGTCGCTGGGGAGTACCGGCGCTGGAGCGGGATGCGGCACTCAGCGGGTTGACCATTTCAGGCTCGGCCGAATCATTGCCCTCTCTGTCGTAAACTGTGTGTTCGCGCACAGCTGAGCGGATGGCCTCCTCAAGCTTGCTGGCCTTGAAGAGAGTAGAGCGGTAGGGAATTCCGGCAATAGTCTTGTCCGTCTGGAAGACCATGCGCGTCATACGCACGTAGAGCTCCTTGCACGTCTCGAGGTCGAGTCGGAGACGACCAAGCATCAGGGCAATCAGGCCGCCAGTGCCGGTACCGACGATGAGGTCGAAATGGTCGCATGGCTTCGGAATCTCGTGTCGGCGAGGGGCGCGCCCTTCTAGTTCGACATAGGTGCGGTGCATGAGTTCTTGGATGATGATGAGCATGGAGTAGCCACGTACGCCTCCTCCATCTATTCCAACGCGCAGCAAGTTAGCAGTAGTCTAGAAAATAACAAATACAAAGCTGGGTAATGAAGAGGGCGCAGAGTCATGAGCGAAATGGGCCTTACCGAGAGAGAGGACGCGCAACGGCGGTCCCTTGGTAGTATCTCGCCTCCTCACGCCAGATGCGTCCGCCATGATGCCGATGGTGATGGTGGCGTAGGAGGAAGCGAATGGAGGCGGGGGCGCGCGCGCGACGACGTTGAGTCAAAAGAGCGGCCAGAAGAAGGATGAGGTTCGCCAAATGTTCGAGAATATCCCACGGGTATATGGTCGTATGTATAAGAGGGCGAACTGGGTCGCCGTTGTGTTTAAAGTTTGGAACGACGTATGGCGATGTTGGTATGTGGAGGGGAAGTTGCGATGATAGTAACGAGTACGAGTAAACGATGCAAGGCGGGCGTGCGAAGTGCAGGAAAGAGGTTCTTTGAAAAGGGTCCACCCCGCCTCGGACAAGGCAAGTACCAGTACAAGGGGGAAATAACCTTGAACTGGCCCAGGGCAGAGAGCGAATGACGCAACGGCCCACTGTAAACCGGCGTTTCCGCGGGCGGGCTGCTGGACAGGGCGCAGGGCACTGGACGAGGCGCTGACTGCCCGGCCGGTCACCGGGCTGCCTGCCAACCAGCCACTCACTCACGACCTGGAGTCACACTCAACCAGCTTCTGCCCGGCATAAACTGTCTGCCCGCCGCCATGAATGCCCATGGATGTCCATGAATGGAAACTTAGTCGTACGGAGTAAGGCCGGAGAAAATACGATGTTGCTTACTATGCTCTTTCCCGTGCAAATCAGGGATTATGATCTACCAATATTGGGCACCCGCTGCGGCGGTTAGCTGGATTCCGCTTTTACGACGTACGAGCACAAGTACCTGTACATGGATCAGCACACAATGCTCAACATGGTATTAATAGCTGTTCGGGAATCTTACTACTTTACCCATACGGAGTAAAGAGTGCTAGCTATCAAGTTATTTATACTCCGTAATACATTCAAGTCGGCATGGATGGGCAAATGTCAAACAGAGCATCATCGTCGGCTCCTACATGCAATGTAGACTGCGGACCCTGTGTCCTGATGCCTCAACGTCCTTTTTTTTCTCCGTACTTGTACAAAACGCCAAGTCGCGTGAGATGGGACAAACGAATGATGAGGACGAACGAGGCTGTGCTGCCAAGAGGCTTGGTGCTCTTCGTCATGGTCATGGGTTTTGCCCCAACAGCCATGGCCATGTGGATAGATACTAGTAAAAAGTTTACGATGGATAATCGAGAATCCGTTGATTTCTATTAATATGCATCCTGCTCGCCATTCCTACGTAATAAGTCGGGGTTGCTCGGGTTGATATTAGCAGGTATCTAGCTTCGGCTCCATGAAAACAAAAAGCGTGTTTCTTCGCCAATCAAACAAACGTTGTTTGTCCATCACTTTTATCTGGCAACTGGGAATCTGACGGTAAAGCCACCATCCCGGTAGTTCTGTGGCGGTGCACCGCCACAGTGGCGTACGAGTGCTTGATCGACGCCACAAAGCTGGTTACCAAGGTGCTCAAGCCTCAACCTGTTCTGTGCGTTTCATCTTTCTTTTGTGTGTTTTCTCTCGTGCGTATGTTAGTCTGTATGTGTGTGTGTGTATGTGTGTGTGTGTGTGTGTGTGTGCGAGCATCTAGGTCTATCCGTCTGTCTATAGGTAGCCCTTGTCCCTGTAACGCATGTGCTTCCACCACCAACACCAACCCTCCCACTCTCTGTTTGGATAGATCGCAGCTGTAGCGTTAACCGGCTGATGATGTGGCACCAGTCGTTTGGCGGTCAAACCCACGCCGTGTACAAGGCTGCTGCTGCTTGCTGCTCGCAGACCTCGCCAAGATGAGACTGCCAATCCCAGCAAGCCGACTCTTACAGTGTGGTAGCACATTGCACCTCGTCTCAATGGGCCGTAGTGCGCACAAATACCGTACACGAGCATCGACAATCGATCCGCCCATGGTAAGCTAGACATGTTGTCGGCGTGGGGAGAGGCTGGATAGCATGCCTCGCTAGACCAGAGCCATTTAGTTCGCACTTGCTTACTCGTGAGAGTCAGGCTGTGGGCTTGGCACCGCCTGCCGCTGCCGAAACGCGTCTCATATCGCACATCTCGCACATGTACGAGGAGTAGTAGGGCTGTCCGCCAGACCAAGAAGAATACATGCAATCGCTGGTGCATGTCACTGTCCCACTGCACACAGTTGGCTAATATTATTGCACCTTTGGCCGAGATGGTTGTGTCGGCACATGAGAGGGGGTCAGGGCTCTTCTATTCCCTGCCACGCAGCCCAATCATCCACGGGCCACGGCCCATCTCAGCCTCGAGGAAGCACGATAACACCAACGCTTGTCGTCCGTCCGCGATGGCCTTTTGGCGTGGCCGATTTGGGAGTATTGCAACCACTGATATAAAATTTACTTAGCATTGATATAGTGAGTGCATTGAGTGATTTTCCGGTGTCTTTACCGCTCCCTCTCAGCCACGCATGAAATCTAGGTTGGGGCCGTCTGGCAGTTTGTTTTGCATGTTTGGTCTGGCCCTTATTAGGCAACCGGCAGCCAGAGGACAGCAGAAAGCGGGCAGCAAGAGGGCAGGTCCGGCGGATGGAGGGAGGAGGGACGGAATGCTCCTGCATTCATTCTGCGGGCATTCTGCATCTTCTCCGTGCTTTCCTGCTTTCGTGTCTGTCCAGCGCACCTTCCAGTAGCTTACAGGACGTCGTAGCAGTTTCCTCCCCCCTCCGTCGCCGCCAGCCAATCAGCGACCCCAACTTCCCACGTCCACCCTCGAGGGTGGGCGACAGCCTCGCTGGGCCCCGCTTGCCGCCGCCGTCCATCTGTCAGTGCACTTTTGACTGTTCAGGTACCTCGATACCGCCTTCTCAGTAGGTATTCATTCAACCAGTGCTCCGTACTCGCAGGTAAACCAGGAATAGCTAAACAAGCAGGTGCGAATAAACCCGACAACTAATAACACACTGTAGTAGCATTGTAGCAGAATTAGTCCGGCAAAGTTGCCCTCGTACGAGTGAAACTACACCCGAGGGGCTCCCGGCGCCCGCCAACTGGTCAACCGGCTGCCGGGCCACCTCATGGAAGGCGGCTCCTGCCACAGGCTCGCTCGCTCCTGCCACAGGCTGCCGCTGCTGCATACGAGTAGTGCACCCCATGTGCTACGCACTCTCCCAACGGCCAACGCCCATCGACAGCCTTACCCAAATGCCTGGGGCCCGCCGCCTAAACTATGCCCTCTTTCTCTCTCGCCGGCCTTTCATCTTAATCCCTCTCTTTCCTCTACTCTCCTCGTTTTTTTGCTTCACATCGGCCAAGCCAAGCCTACCCTCTCAATCAACCCATCACTGCCCCTCCTCCCCTCATTGTCCTCTCTGTCAGCCTCGTTTCCCCTCTGATCCTTGCCCCGCCTTCCCCCCTCTCCTCGGATAGAGCCTCGCTTTTGCCGCTCCTTTTTTGCTCGGTTGTGCTTGCTTGTCCATGGAACCGGCCACAAAGCGACGGAAGCTGGCCCCAAAGGTCGTCTCCCCCGCTGATCCGAAACCACATCCCGCACAGGACACGGTGAGTGTGCCCTCGTTTTCATTTTCCCACTGCTCCGAGCTTCCCCGAGAGCTCTAGGAGCTCGCCATACTGCAGACACTACCACCGCCTCTGCCATTGGACCCATTGCTGATGCCATTGGCCTGCCCTCGCCCTTCCCTGTCTTGCAGACGCCTCACTACGCCGTGCCCCAAGCACCCCTCACTGAGCGCCATGACTTTGAGTCGTTTGCCCGCCATCTCCAGGATGCTGCCATGCTCATCCAGCGGCAGGCTGAGCGGCCCCACTATCACCATGTCGACGTCCTCATGCTGACGTGGGAAGACAATGGTGCCGTCCCAGACACCCATCTCACCGCCCTCGAGAAGCTCTTACACACCACCTACCACTATCACACCAAACGTTGGCAGATCCCTTCCTGTCCCAATCCAACTGTCAAACTCGGTGCTCAAATTGCCTCGTTTCTCGACAATGCTGCCCCCGACCACCTCCTCATCCTGTACTATGCCGGACATAGCTTCGTTGGCACTGATGGCCAGCTGTATTGGGCTAGGTGAGTCCTAGCCAGTGAGGGATGCCATTGTTCTCCACGCCATGGCCATCCCCTTCCCGCCTCGTCTACACCTCTTCCGCAATGTTGCCCTCTCGTTTATCTGTCTGAGCCTTGTTCTGACTCCGTGGTTCCCCACAGCAACGAGGGTGAGGAGTCGGCCAAGTTGAAATGGGATGGTGTGCGATGCCTCTTCGAGGATGCGCAGCCCGACATGCTGCTTCTTCTCGACACATGCGCAGTTCCGGATCCCACCCCATCCGGAAGCCATGGGGTCAAACAGGCCATCGCTGCGTCTGCATCCGGCCCGGATGTCCAGCGTGGTGTTTCCTCGCGCTTTACCGCCAACCTAGTCGAAGTTCTGCAGAAGCTTGCGGGTGCTAGTCCCTTCAGTGTGCAGAAGCTCTATGACGAGATGCTTTCGCTGCATCAACTGCAGAAACGCCAGCTATTACCACCGCTGCCGTCTGCGACCAATGGAGACACTCCTAAGCCACCGTCTACTTCTTCGCCAATTCTCATAACAATCACACCTGAACAGAAACACACTCTCGCTCTTTCTCCGATACCACCTAGGCCATTGGACACGGTCCCCTCGCACAACGGAGGTGACACAGCCCACCAGACTAGCGCCCCTTCTACTGAAGAGAAATATTTCGAGCCAGGCGCCTTGGCCGACGTCAAGTTCGACGAAGCCCGCATATTGGTCTGCACTACTTTTGTTGGGGATGCCAGCCCGGACATGTCATATTTCCATCATTGGTTGCAGGACATACCCTCTCCGGGCCCCAAAATTGCCGTCGAGGGCATCTTTATAGGACCCCCGACCATGCTTCTGATATCGATGCCTCACTCGGTGTGGAATGTCGTTCAGCATGACAAGGTCTGCTGCTTTCTGGGATTCGTAACTTCGCATAACATGCTTCACCTTTACCAGGGTCTTACTGGCCCTTCCGGTCCGAAGCCTTCTGCTAGGCAGGCCGAGGAAGGACGTGCTCTGCTCGAGGCGAGGGAGGCCGCAGCAAGCCCACCAAAGAAGCGAGGCATCCATGAAATAGACCAACGCGATGCCCCTCAATTAGCCCCTGCTGCTCCCATCGACCGCGCTGTCCCTCCAGTACAGAATCCTTCGACCCGGCCTCCTTTCTTGCCGGCCAGCCCTAGCTCTCGGTCGGGCAAACCCAAGGATGAGCATGAGGGGTCAGCGGAGATGCGTGAGGCCGCTGAGCAGCTCAAGGCGCTAAGCCATGTCCGGCACCAAAGTGACGAAAGCCAACATATCACGACCATCGGCCGCCAGCGCACAAGTCTGCCCAACGGGATGCTCCATCCGGATACGTCGCCGTCTCGTCCAGGTCATGAAATGTCCATGGATGAGTCAATGTCATCCTCGACGACAACCTCCCCAAGCCGTGTCAAGGTCCCTCGCCATGCACTACCAAAACACGAGACACGCTGCAACCACTGCACTCATGCGCCCTTCCGAGACTCTTCTTCATTGCGTAAACATGTTGCTGCCGCTCATACCCGCCCATTCCCCTGTGCCTTCTCGTTTGCCGGGTGCAGCAGCACCTTTGGGTCCAAGAATGAGTGGAAGAGACACATTACCTCACAGCACCTGTGCCTGCAATACTACCGCTGCTCCGAGTGTTCCCAGAATGCCATTGAAGGGAAAGGGAACGAATTCAACCGAAAAGACTTGTTCACGCAGCATCTCCGCCGCATGCACGCCCCTTCTCAGATCAAGAGACCCGTCTCCAAGGATGCCAAGGCTCAGGAGGAGTGGGATTACAAGGTCAGGTCGATGCAGGAGTCATGTCTCGTCACCAGACGGAAGCCGCCACAAAAGTGCGCATGTCCCAAGCCTGAATGCCTCCATGTATTCGGCGGGCCCAGTGCCTGGGATGAGTGGACCGAGCATGTTGGCCGGCACATGGAGAAGGGAGAAGCCGGCAACCTGGGTGTGGACCAATGCCTTATCGATTGGGCCGAAGCAGAGTCCATTATCGAACCCAACCCTGATGGAGGCCATCGTCTCAGCTACGGCAGCGGGGGGAACAACAGCACCCAGCAGCAGGATTCTAGCCCTGCTACCACCGTTGCTGCTGCGGCCGCCGCCGCCGCCGCCACTGCTGCTGCTGCCACTGCCGTTGTTGCCAATGCTTCTAACAGTGGTCAGAGCAGCAGTTCGTTTGTCGAGTCCAAGGATTCGGACCCCCCTTCCTTTATCACTGAGTCGTCGCAGGCTGCCTCAACGACACAAGAGGCGCCGTCTACAGCGGCGACGGTTGATAATATGGAAGTCGACAAATGATGAAAAGGAATACGCACACATATTGTTTCTGGATATTCTTTAATAACGTCTTCTTGTCTTTCTTTTCTCTCTTGACGGCCTTGCTTTTTTTATGTCCTTCTTCTTCTCCTTATTTTCTTTGTCCTTTTCACGATGCACAAGACCGATACTACGTGGTCAAATGATATGATATAACGACGCTTACGACCGAAGACAAAAGAAGAGAGCAGTCACGGTAGATTGCAATTAGTACTGCCTCCCGGCAGTTGAATACTCGGGTACCTGGCTCAATGGGGGCCTTTGACGAATCTTTTTCTTGTTCATTTGGTATAATCATTTCCTTACAGACAACATGTCCTGCTTTTTTAGAGCAATGTTACGAAGCGAATAGCGAGTCAGTTTGGTTTTTATTCAGCAAGATTTCCTCTCATGCCCTTGATACGCACGCACATGGGATAAGAACGGCCAAGAAGTGCAAGATGGTGAAGAGACAAAAAGTCTTGATATTGATCATCAGGAAGGACAAAGTACTAGTAGGTATATTCATAATCAACAAAGCGCTAAGAGAAACAGGAAAAGAACCGGCGGACGCATCTAGACGCGCGTCTTGCTGGGCTGGTTGAGCGACACCGAGACCTTGGTGGTGACGCTGGCCTTGGTGTCGCGCGACATCTTGTGGCTAGGGGTGGAACCGTGGCCGCCGTGGCCGCCGTGGCCTCCGTGAGCACCGCCACCGAGGACGGTGATCTTGGAGATGGAAACATCCTGGACGTAGCCGAACGTTCCGCTGATGGAGAGCTCGCCGTCCTTGTAGGACAGCTGGATCTTGGTGACGCCACCGTTGGTGGCGGGGTCGACAGACTCGCCGTCATCAAAGTAGAGCTCACCCTCGGCCTCGCCGCTGTCATCGAGAGGGATGAGGATCTCAAAGTTCTCCTTGCGTAGGGCGGTGGTAGTATTGGCTGACTGCTCACGAAGGGGCAGGATAACTCCCGACTTGATGAGTAAGGGGATGTGTGTGATGTCGACGTCGGTAAAGGTGTGGACAGCACCCTTGCCCTGGATGGCCTCATGGGTATACCAGTCGTAGAACTTGTCATTTGGCAGATAGACGTCGACGCTAGTAGCACCCTCCTCGGTAACGGGGGCGACGAGGACACCAGGGCCGTAGAAATAGGATAGCTCGAGGTCGAGGGTGTTCTTATCCTTAGGGTAGTGGAAGAAGATGGGGGAGGCAACAGGGGTGCCGTCCTCGGAGGCCTTGCTAAGAGCTGTGTAGATGTAGTCTAGGAGGCGGTATCGGATAGAGATGGCCTTGCGGGCGCTCTCAGCGACCTTATCCCACAGGTAGAATTCCTGGGAGATAGACTCGAGGCCATTATGGTTGCGGTAGAATGTGTTAAAGGCACCTAGGGCAGCCCAACGGGCACACAGCTCCTCGGTCGTATTATCACCGAAGCCGCAGACGTCAGAGCCGACTGTAGGGTACTGATAGATGGCCGTGTAGGCGAGGGCGGTGCGGATAGAAATGCGATAGTGCCACCACGTGGACAGGTTGTCGCCTAGCCAGTGACCGACCTTTGTGCCGGAGCTGGGGAAGGTGCTACGCGTGATGATAAAGGGGCGCTTTCCGGGGCGGCGGTTGAGCATAGCGTCGTGCGAGGCAGCACCCATCTGGGCACCATAGAGCTGGTGGGTGTCGTATTGCACAAGGCCGTTCTGCGACACAACGTCGGTCAGGACCGTCTTATTAGACAGGCCACCTTTATCAGCGCTCCAGTCGTCGGCATTGGCAGCCGCATTGTGGATGGAGTATTTGGGGTACAGCAGGTTGCGGCCGGGGAGACCCTTCTGGTCGCCACCCTTGGCGGCACGGCGCTCGGGGATGGCCAGGTTCTCGTGCCTGATGTCGCGCTCGATGGGCACAGGAAGGTTACGGGGGATGAAGGCGTCGCGCTTGACAGTCGCACTGTCGCAGCCGCCGTCCTCGGGGGTCTGGAACTCGCAGCCCCATCCGGCCAGTGAGCGGGGGTTCTCACGAACGGCCGGGGGCTCGGGGGGGTAGCCCTTGGCCTGCTCATAGGGGTTGTCGCAGGGGAAGACACAGGCAAAGGACGAGGGCTCATTCATGTCAATCCAGAGACCATCGATGTCGACGCCGTCCTCGGGGTTGAAGAAGAGCTCAAATTCGTTGTTCCAGTAGGTGGTGATGTTGTCAGCAAACCAGTCAGGGAATAGGGTGACGCCGGGCCACACAACGCCTATAAAGACGGAGCCGTTCTGCCTTAGAAGGAAAATATTGTCCTCAAGACCCCGATCCAGGGTGGGGTAGTTGTCCTGGTAGCCAGCTGCAGGGTCGACCATGACAATATAGTGCTGGTGCTGCTCATGGAGCTTATCGATCAAGGCGCGGAGTTTGTGGCGGGGGTAACGCTCAGGGTCAGTGGTGAAGATGAGACGGCTGTCCATGTAGTCAATATCGGTCCACACGGTCTCGAGCGGGATGTCGGCCTGGCTATAGTTGTAAACGACCTCGGCCACCTGGAAGGCATCACGGTAGCCGTAGCGGCACTGGTGGAAGCCAAGACCCCAGTAGGGTTGGAAGGCAGGTAGGCCGACGACGCCGGCGTACTGCTTGGACACCTCGACGGGGGTGGGTCCCGCCAGGAAGTAGAAGTCCAGGACACCGCCGAGGACGTTGTACTCGAGGAACTGGCCGTCCTTGTCGCTGTCGATGACGACGTCGAGACCGTTGGAGTTGAGGAGGTAGACTCCGTGGGAACCCGAGTCGCGGTGCTCAATGTAGATGGGGTGGCCTCCATACAGGTTGGAACCGGTGGGGACGCCGTAACTGTCCTGGTTCCACAGGGTGCGGACATAGTTGGTCGTGTTGAGGCGGAACGGGTCGGTGTGGGCGCCCAAACCGTATAGGGCCGGGTCCTTGGGCAGACTGGTGCGGAGGCGGAGGTATTGCGACTCGAATACTAGCGAGGCAGCCGCGGTGTCGAAGAGGACCTCACTGGTGTCGCGGCGCCTGATCTCGAAGGAGAAGGGTTTCTCGGTGTAGGAAAACTTGAGGGCGCTGCTGTGCTTGCTGTTGGGCCCCTTGTCGGCCTCGGGGCGGGTAAAGACGGATTCCGGGACCTGGTAGACATTGTTCTCTGGGTCCTGGATCTTGACGTGAAGGCGCTCGTCTGATATAGAGAAGAAGTGTCAGGAAATGGTGGTGGTTATATCCCAGGTTGCGGATCTTGCTCCTGCTATAGATGATTGGCTGGTTACTATAGGGAATGAATGTACTTACTGGTCTCGTAGGTGACCTCGAGTGTGAGGTCCTTCAAATCATCGCCGTAGACATTGCAGGTCTCGCCGGAAAGTTTTAGCTTGGCGCTGATGCCCGAACTGGTCTCCTGAACGTGAGAGACCTCGTACCCAGAGCATGCGGAAAGAGCATTGTAGTCGGGGTACACCTTCTCGGAGCGAGAGACGGTGGTGGCCGAGGCCAAGGCCGCAAAGAGACCAAGACTTTTCCAGAAACCCATTGTTGCGTGTCAGGGTCAATTGGGGCCAGAACACATGGGGGTGGAGTAACAAAATAAGAGGATGACAACTGGGCCGGGACGTGGACATTTATAAAAGATGACGACGAAAGGGGGGTAGGCAACGACTGAAGGACTATGGGGATCCACGCGAGTTGCGTGCTGGTTACATCTAGACGTTAGGGAGTACTACTACGCAGACCAAGATCACATTGGCTCCACAAGGATCTCCTGCGTGTACTTGTTTAAGCGTAAATGTGTACAAGTTGTAGGTCCATGAGGGGTCGGTCAAATGCTGTTGGGGAACGGATTACATGGCTCAACTTGGCTTGGCTTCGGAGATTTCTTGATGTCACCATGACATTTGGACATGTATTATTCGGGTCTTGTTCTTCTTCAGCAGTACGAAGTAATATGTTTCTTCAGCTTTCCACTTTGCACTTGAAACACTCCAATTCTCCTTGTTGAAGTGAAGAATTGGCCATGTGAAATGGTTGTACAGGCTGTCGCCGATGGGCCGGAGTAATCCGACATACATGGAGACCAGATGTAAATTATCTGGGGCCCATGTGCCGAAGTTTCTCAAGAGGGCAGGTTACTTGGAGGACGAGCGAGGAGGATCAACCCCCACTGCCAAAGTGCGGGACAGGAAGCCCAAAGGGATTGGATTGTGGGGTGGTAGTCGTATAGAAAGTGGGGTGCGGAGACAGCAACATGTGGTCAAAGTGGTGAGCACAAGGATTGAATGAGTGAAGACTCTTAAGACTGAGGGGAAGTCGGGATCGTGTTCGCTTTGCAGAAGACGGCGTGACACTGTACTCGGGTTATGAGTAACGCCGAGCGATGCATAACGACGCGTTCAACCCATCACCGTTCAGTTCTGGCTGTGGATTTCCCTGCAAAGGCCATGGTATCAGTCAGGTGGTATTATTTACGTGTATTGTCAACTGCCGTCTTGGCCGAGCGTGGAAGAGGCGAAAAGTGAGGAGAATAGGCGAGCCAAGAAACCAAGCAACCAAGCAGGCGAGCAGCCTACGGCACGTCGTCGGACCGGCAGATTTGGCGTGCGCTTGTTTAAGTGTCAACATGTATCCGTACTTTGCCAATTGGGCACGAAATCTGATGGATGCGGTGTTCGGACCGGTAAGTTGGTCAGCACTCATAGGCCATGGCCGATGGGCCAAGGGCCATTGCTTAGCCGTCAAGGCAGATGGGCTGCATTTCTTCGGTCCGAATTGGGCCCTGGTCCGAGCACAATGTTTCCAGTATCCATGGATGTTTCTTCGCCTGCATGCGGCTTGGGGGCTAATGGCGGGGAGCTAGGCTCGGTTTAGGACTCGTGGCGGCGATGCGGGGGGAGATGCAATACACGGGCAGATGAGATGAGGCTGTGGAGGGGAGGAGGCTTGACGATATAATACGCTAGACGAGGGTGCGTAGATGCAATATGGCGTACTCCGTACTGATGCTATGATCTTTCAGAGATAAAGAGGGCAATGATGTGAAGGAGGAGATTGAGCATTACGCGGTACCGAATTCGAGAATTCGAAAGATGCACGTGGACTTTTCGCAAGGGATTTCTTTCTTTAGGAAGGAACGTGGCATGGCAAACATGGCAAGAACGGCACAACGGGTCAGCGGCGCCTTCCCCTTCCCTGTCCGATATTATCGAGTGAATCACAATTCTCAAGCTGTGGCTTGACTGGCGATTTGATTTCCCCTTTCAGTCTGAATCAAGCCTGAATCAAGTCCCCCCTCCCGTGTCCCTTCCCCTGTTGGCAGTCGCCTCTTTCCCTAGCCGATTTCCCGATTGCCGAGTTCGATGCCAAGTTTCTTGGGTCGCTTCTTGGCCTAATAATAGAGGTATCGCTATTGCTTTCGCCCATGTCACGATGCCCATGTCACGATGCCCATGTCACGATGCCCATGCCATGATGCCCATGCCATGATGCGCATAAGATACATGTATTGAGAGGCAAACGCGTATACGATTCGATGCACTCATGCTGCTGCATTTCACCCTCGCTTGCAGACTACAGACCGCTTGGCTGTTCCCAGCGGTTCGCGACAACAAGTATTGCAACATCCCGAGTGGTTGTAAGTCATGGAGTCAGAGTCATTACGGAGTATGATCCGGGCTATCAAACATGGAATCTTCCGATGCACGAGGGTGTCACGCCGTAGCCCCCTCCGCGCCGGGTTCCGCCACCGCCTCTATCCGCGCGCTTGCTGCTCCTTCTCTCTGAGCCCCCCATCGGTCCGATATCTCATGTTAGATCATCAAAATCCAGGGTAGTTTGCCCAACCGAGCACTCATCACGAGCTGGGTAAGTGACGGGACTTGCATACATGTACATGACGATGTTTCCCATTCATCCGGTCAATAGTTGGAAAGGTCTATAGTTTCCCAGCATCACTTGAAAGTTGACTATGGCTGTTTTTGGAATTCCCAAGTGCTCAGCCTCTTTGCTTCTGCTTCTTGTTGCAAGCGAGGTGGTATTAAGCGACATGGGCAAACGAAGCGTTTGGCCCATCTAGGTCACATGGACACGGGCCGGTCCGGCAAGAGCTGACTTTACGGATGTCGGCTCGGCCTTTCTAAACAATCAGGCTGAGGATCGCTTTTCTTGATTTCGCATCTTTGTTATTGTATCTACTTGACAAACTAAGCATGTGGTTGTCATTGTTGAGTCAAAACACGTGTGTAGGTTATAGGAAGTGTGTTGGTACTTCGTAGGGGCATTGGGGCAGTAGACGGTCCCTGAACGACATCATAGGCGATTGGCCAAAATGGAGAGGTGCGGCCCACAACAACTTGGCAGCTCCCCGGGCACCAACCATCGATTTGAAACACGTCGATAGTAGCGACAGACTGCTGGTATCGATTTTGACGCGACCGCCCACGCCCGCCATCAACCAACAGTCAAGGTAGCAACAGCATCGAGGGGCACGCCATACGCGACGGCAGCAGCAGCAGCAGCAGCAGCAGCAGCAGATACGAGCTCCGCCGCACCATCCGTCAACCTCGACCTCAGAGTTCGCCGCACCCACAGCAGGGTCACGCCGCCATGAACGGCATGAACGGCGCCAACATGGCTGCTAACAACGCCATGGCCCTTCCCACGCCCGCCGGCCACCAGGCCGAGCTCAACTACATCTACGGAATGGTCGAGGAGCTGAGCCGTCAGCTCGCCGAGAACCGCAAGGCCACCGAGGACATTGTCAGCAATCTGGGCAGGGTGCGGTCGCGGGCACGCGCCGGCGACATGTCCAACGACCAGGTGCTTGATGCAGCCGCCGAAGAGCTCAAGGGTACGCCGCTCGTCCACATACCAGTTTTCTATATGTGTCTAAACCCTTCGAATACTGACTCGTGTGTCCCGTGATTTCCAGGCCAGGAGCAGAACCTAGAAGCCCTCATCTCCGTCCTGTCCGAGTCGCTCGAAAAGGCCAAGCACAGCCGCGACGGCAACGCGAGCCTACTGTCGCAGTACGCCAACGTGCTCGCCCTGCTGCTCAAGCAGTTCCACGAGTACAAGGTCAAGCACGTGTCGGACGTGGCGGCGTGGCACCAGTCGTACCGCGCGCAGCTCGACGAGGCCCGCCGCGAAAACTGCCGCCTGCGCGAGCAGATGTGGGAGATGCAGGCCCACGCCGCCCGCGCCAACGACAACCTGCGCACCTTCCGCTGCCGATACGACGAGGACGAGGGCCGCTGGGACCGCCGCGTCCGCGACGCCGCCGCCCGCCAGGAGCTGCGCTTCTGGAAGCGCCTCGCTATGCCCGAGATCGAGGACGACGACCCTTACTGGAGCGCTGACGACGACATTGTCGACCCTGCCGAGAAGGAGCGCCTCCGCGACCTCGAGCGCCGTCGCGCCCACGAGCAGATGATGGCCGGTGGCCATGCCGAGGACAGCGACGGCCCCGATGGCGTCATGCCCCGCCACCACCAGTCCCCCTTCCAGCACATGGGCGTCATGGGTGGCATCGCCATGCAGCGCGAAGACACCAGCCACCAGGCCGGTCCCGTTCCTCCGCCACGCCCCCTCAGTGCCGCCTCCAGCATCGGATCCACCGGCTCATCATCCTAGAGAAGATGTCGTGGCGGTTGGTGATGAGACAGGACGAGCATGGATATGGATGGCAGCTGGATGACGAGACGGATACCCCGCGTGTGTATATTCGCGTTTGACTTTTTTCTGTATTTTTGGGTTGGCTTGGTTTGGTTCTCCTCAGCCTCTTTTTTTCTCTCAAGTACGCAGACTGGCATATGGAACCGGAGTTGGGAGGATTTTGGAGTTAGTATATTCCGGCGTTGCTGCGTCTTCTCGTACGTACAAACACGCACACATAGACATGGTCTGTCTTATTGGTCGCTCTTGTAAACATGCCTCTTCTCCTCGCGACGAATCTTGTCCCCTTATCCTTACAAAGGTTTCCTAAAGTACACACATGTTCCCAAAATAACTCATACAAGTACAAGTACTGTACAATAAATCAGTAGCCGCTCTGCTCAGGACGCTGGTCACCACCATCGCCACTCCCACCCTCACCCCCATCCTTTTTTACCGCTTCTCCGGCCTGTTTAATCCCGTCCTCGTCACCGCGGAGCTTGGCAAAGTAGGCCTTAATGTCCTCAGCACCAATAGCCTGGCCACTCTCGGCAAACTGCTGGAAGAAGGGCTTGAGCTGCTCCTTGAGGTGGTTGTACGCCATGACGCCCTCGATGGCGCGCACGCGGTCCACGTTGCGCAGGGCGCTCTCGCCCCGCTCCAGCAAACTCCCGCTGCCATGCGTCGACCCGCCATGCTGTGACTCGCCGTCATCCGTCAGGGGCGGCTCGTAGACCTCTTCCTCCTCTAAGAGCTGAGGGTGCGCGTTCAGGTGCTTGTAGCAAGAGGAGCAACGGCAGAACTTGTCACGGAAGTCCTCCTTAAAGAAAAGCGAGAAGCGCCCCTCCGGTGCGGCGGGGAGATTCGGCAGTTTGCAGCCTAACGTGGCCTCATTTGCTCCTTCCTCCGTCGCTTTCTCCGGCAGAGGCTTGCTCTCCTCATCTGCTTCGCCAGAGGCTGTATTCGTGTCTTGGCTCTCGCTCTTGATACGCTTGGTCTCTGCAGATTCCTCCACGTTGTCCTCGGCCTTGCGTTTCTTGGACCCCGTCTCCTCTGGGGGTGGCGAAGTCGTCGTGGAAGTAGCAATTGCGGCCGTGCTTGTGACACCGCCGAGCATCACTGCGGGCAGGAAACCAGAGCTTCCCGCATATGCCTTAATCCAAGGATTCGCCTCGACGCACTTGTAACAGATGAAACTCTCAAACTCGTCTTCGTCGGGAAAGCCAGGGGGCATCGGAGGCTCGTCATCCTCGTCCTCAATGGCTGTCTCGCCATTAGCCTCAGCCTGGTTGTCCTCGGAAATGGGTGCCAGTGCCCCATTCTCGGCCTTGGTCGCAGTCTTTGGCTTCTCGGCATCCATCTTCTCATACCACTGAGGGCCCATGCCCACGAGGCATCCTGGGTGGTACCAGTCTTCGCCGCAGCCGCCCGACTCAAATGTCCCCAGCCCAAGGCACTGGAACATGGTGCCCTTTTGCTGAAAGGGGTCGTAGTCGCACTCGCAGCCGCAGAAGCGGTTCCCAAAGTTTTGGTTGTACGAGTTGTTAGCAGCGGGCTCCTCGGAGTGGACGCCACCACGGGTGTTGGTCTCGCTGTTGGTTCGCAGGTTGCACGGGCTCGTCGATGGCATGCGCGTTGTCCCGCAGTCGCACGTAAAGTTGCGCTTCTGGAAGATCTCAACGAGAGTGTGCTCGCCGTGGCACTGGACCGAGCATGCATAGCAAACGCCGGCTGGTGTCCATGGGTCGGTGGGCTTTTCGGGGCGCGGGTTGCATGTCAGGCAGGCAAAGACGTTTTGTCGGAGGGATCCAAGGATCTTGGTACAGGTCTCGATGCTCTGGGGACAATGTTAGCGTACTCGGTGCGTTGGTCGACAGTTCTGGTATATACATACGTAGGGCAGCGCCTCGCGTGCATCGGCCTCAAGGGCTTCCTGGCTGCGGATGAATCTGAATTCGTGTCAGTATACCCTTCAGTATTTCTATCATCTGAAGTGTCCAAGCATACTCGGCCGCCGTCTGTGAATCATTGGATGCGAAGCTGTCGCTTCGAACCGCGGTTGATGCTTGTCGCGTCGTAGCATCATCCGCAACCGGGGAAGGGTCGGTCGACATGGTGGGTGATTGCCGCAAACAATAGATTTGAATCGATTGTATATGTCGTTCAAGAAGGTCTTATCGGCATAAAAACAACAGCAGGTCTGCAGAAGAGAAAGAGACGAAAGAAGGGTGATGATGAAGTCAGACCGACCGTTGGATGCGGAGATCTGGGTTCGCACGTTACGTCGAGAGTCAAGGGTGGGACAAAATGACTTGAGCAGCCTCGCACCAAATATTGACTGCCAACAGTTTTGTCACCCAATACTACACCAATCCCGCAACCACTTTACGCGTCGGCCACAAAACTGGCTTAGCGTCTGTCACTTTACGCGCTTTCGCGCGTTCAGACGCGTAGAGGAGATTGACCCATTCATCCCTCTTTGCCCCATTGCCGCCCTACCGATTCTCCCTTAATCAACGTCAGAAACAATCGCCTCCTGTGCCCCGAGCAACCATCATTCCTTGCTTCTTCTTACACAGTTTCCGAGGCACTGGCGATACTCTTTTTCCAAACTTCGACCTACCCGATAATAGATTTACACAGAGAGCCAGCACATCATGAGGTATGATACCCCTGAAATCGTCGAGTTTTTTGCTTGCCCCTCACGAGCGAGGCTAATCAAAACCCCAGTTCTCCTCTCCGCGACAACCCCTCGTCGGCAAACCGAGGGGCACCGCTCCGGTCGAACCGCAAGCGCTCGCGCACTGGTGATGATGGCGCATCTTCAATCGGCCTCGGCTCCAGCCCTATGCCGTCGTCGCCCCCCGGCCCCGGGGACTTCAACATTGCCCACGGTGGGGACGAGGAAGATGACCTCGAAGAGGAGCCCGAGATCCAAGACGACCTCGACGATATTGACGAGATGGCCGATGACGACGTGGACCTGTTCCGAGAGGGTTTCGAAGGCGACTACAGGTCGAAGGAAGATGATGCCTATGAAAACCTCGGCATTGACGATGACGGTGACTACGGCGACATGGACCTGGCCGCCAGGCGACAGCTCGAGTCGCAGCTTAACAGGCGCGACCGCGAGGTTGCTCGGCGCCAGAGGATTCCTGCCGCTTTCCTCCCTGGCGACGATGAGGATGGTGATATCGACCTCACAGCCCAGCCCAGGCGCCGTCGTCACCACTATGACGAGGACCCCGATGAGGACATGGAGGCCGATATTATGGACGAGGAGCTGTCTCTCGAGGCCCTCGGTGATGTCAAGGCATCCAGCCTGACTGAGTGGGTGTCACAGGCTGCCGTGCAGAGGACCATCAAGCGCGAATTCAAGGCGTTCCTGACCTCATACACGGACGCTTCTGGGTCCTCAGTGTACGGAAACCGCATCCGCACTCTTGGTGAGATCAACGCCGAGTCGCTCGAGGTGTCATATGAGCACCTGTCTGAGAGCAAGGCCATTCTTGCCTACTTCCTGGCCAATGCCCCGGCCGAGATCGTCAAGCTCTTTGACGAAGTTGCCATGGACGTTGTCCTGCTGCACTACCCCGACTACGAGCGTATCCACTCAGAGATCCACGTCCGCATCTTTGACCTCCCTGTACACTACACACTCCGCCAGCTCCGCCAGTCGCACCTCAACTGCCTCGTCAGGGTCAGCGGTGTCGTGACCCGCCGCACTGGCGTCTTCCCGCAGCTTAAGTACGTCAAGTTTGACTGCACCAAGTGCGGCGTGACCTTGGGCCCCTTCCAGCAGGAGTCCAACGTCGAGGTCAGGATCACCTTCTGCCAGAGCTGCCAGTCGCGCGGCCCCTTCACGATTAACTCGGAGAAGACTGTGTACCGCAACTACCAGAAGCTGACGCTGCAGGAGTCCCCCGGTACCGTGCCGGCGGGTCGCCTGCCGCGCCAGCGTGAAGTGATTCTCCTCTGGGACCTCATCGACAAGGCCAAGCCTGGAGAGGAGATTGAGGTCACTGGTGTCTACCGCAACAACTACGATGCCCAACTCAACAACCGCAACGGCTTTCCTGTCTTTGCCACCATCCTCGAGGCTAACAACGTCGTCAAGTCTCACGACCAGCTGGCCGGTTTCCGCCTGACCGAGGAGGACGAGCACGAGATCCGCAGGCTGTCGCGCGACCCTAACATCGTCGACAAGATTATCAACTCTATGGCGCCTAGCATCTACGGCCATACAGACGTCAAGACTGCCGTCGCCCTGTCACTGTTTGGCGGTGTTGCCAAGACGACCAGAGGCTCCCACCACGTCCGTGGTGATATCAACGTTCTGCTACTGGGTGACCCCGGTACGGCCAAGTCCCAGGTCCTCAAGTATGTGGAGAAGACTGCACACAGGGCCGTCTTCGCTACGGGCCAGGGAGCCAGTGCCGTCGGTCTGACGGCTAGTGTCCGTCGTGATCCTCTGACGAGCGAGTGGACCCTCGAGGGCGGTGCCCTGGTGCTGGCGGACAGGGGAACTTGCCTGATTGACGAGTTCGACAAGATGAACGACCAGGACAGGACGTCGATCCACGAGGCCATGGAGCAGCAGACCATTTCTATCTCCAAGGCTGGTATCGTGACAACACTGCAGGCACGCTGCGGTATCATTGCCGCGGCCAATCCCATCGGCGGCCGGTACAACAGCACGATCCCCTTCTCGTCCAACGTGCAGCTGACGGAGCCCATTCTGTCGCGTTTCGACGTGCTCTGCGTGGTCCGGGACACGGTCGAGCCCGAGGAGGACGAGCGTCTGGCACGCTTCATCGTCGGCTCCCACAGCCGCTCCCACCCGCAGTCGCAAGCGAGCCAGGGCTCCATGGAGGTCGAGGAGTCGGAGCAGACGGAGACCCAGGAGTCCTCCAAGACCAAGGAGGGCGAGGTGCCCCAGGAGCTCCTGCGAAAGTACATTCTCTACGCCCGCGAGCGCTGCAGCCCCAAGCTGTACCACATGGATGAGGACAAGATTGCCCGCCTCTTCTCCGACATGAGAAGGGAGTCCCTCGCCACGGGAGCCTACCCCATTACGGTATGCACTAACCACCCCCCCATTTTCTCGTTTGATCCATGCCCTTCTTCTAACACCAACACTTGCGCAGGTCCGTCATCTGGAAGCCATTATCCGTCTCAGCGAATCCTTTTGCCGCATGCGCCTGTCAGACTACTGCACCGCCCAGGACATTGACCGCGCCATTGCCGTCACTGTCGACAGCTTCATCGGCAGCCAAAAGGTCAGCTGCAAGAAGGCTCTTGCCAGGGCTTTCGCCAAGTACACCCTCGCCCGGCCGGGCAAGGGCAGGGGCGGCCGCGGTGGCGGTGGTGGTGGCAGCCAGGCGAGGCCAAACGCTGTCATGGCTTAAGAGAGGGATATGCTCTCCAGGGTTGGTGTTTTCGGTCTTCAAAGTCTTCTTCTTCATTTTCTTTTTACAAGGATGTATATACCATGCTGGGAACGACGTCATGTTTCGATTATCTTGCTGTTGCTGTTGTTGTGCTGTTAGTGTTGCTATTTGCTTCTTGTTTGACGAGGCAATAATGGTGGGTGGGAATGCAGAGCCACCATTGAATATCATGATTTTGGAACATTATCAACAAAGCCTCTCGCTCGCGTAGTAAACGAGTGTGTGTGTGTGAATGTCGTAAACGTGACGCCCAAAGTTGGGACGTAGAATCTTGTTCGTATGAGTGAGTGCTTCCCTCCCACTCGGCTTGACGCATGCAGGGTATCTAAAAAGGCTCCAGACAGTCACCACAACACAACACCGCAGCACCACAACAGGCTGATAGGATCGCCAAACACGCAACAAGTGCTTCTTCTGTCTCCTCTTGCGCTGACACACAAAATTTCCTCCGCCCGTTGACTATTTGCTTGTTTTTTCCCTACGGTACAGCTCATACTCACCCCCCTCCTCTCTCGCGTCCAAAGGGGGGTTCTCTTGCTCTCCTCTCCCATCTTGCCTTGTAGCTTGAAAATGGCTCTCATGCACTCCTTTGTTCCTTTGCGCGGTTGATGCAAATATCCTCCATGAGCCATGCTACTCTTGTTTCCTTGTCCCTTCTCACACCATCCACGAGACTTCCCCATGTCCTTGTGCCTATCGCCGCCGACGCTGCCGCCTCCGCGCATAACCGTCACATTGCGCGTTGCCGCCACCAGTACAACCCCGACTAAAAACAGAGCCCACCAGGGTCTCAACCTGAGGAGACCCCCCTGGCGGTTCGGGGTTGACGGCCGTATTCCATGTGAGGCTGCATCCACCGTGCGTGGATGCAACATCCTTTTCCGAGCTCACCACACAACAGCACAGCCAAGAGAAGAAATTCTTGTGGGGTATATCCATCGCCAGTGCCCTCATATATCCATGACCGTAAGAGCCATCTGGTAGGTGCATCATTGCTTGATCCAATTCGGTTTCGTGATAGTGATTCATAGCAATTTTTTTGTAAAGAAAAAAGCTACCATGTTGACAAAAATCATGTAGCCGAGAGAGGAACAATGTGCTGTCAGCTCCCACCAGTCGCCCAGGTAATGGAGATAGGCCGATGTGGGAAAAAAAAAAGACGTGAAAGATGTAAAATGAGACAGACCAGGTACGCCGCAAGGAGAATCCAGAATCATCAGGAGTGTTATGCCGAGCCATGATGATGGATCATGAAAAATTCGACTGAGGGTTCGGAAAGAGCCCAGTAATAAGAAAGAAAAAAAAGGGAAAATTGAAAATCATTTCATAGGTGTGTAACGCATCGAGTGTTTCGTTCGACGACATAACTTCAGGGTCAAGGCAGAAAAAACAAAAGAGAATAGACATTGTGACCAGTAGTAAGGGGGGGTAGGGAACTTGCCAGACCAAAGCCATGGCAGCACCCTGTCCACAATATCAGCCTCGCCGATCATGGCCGGGACAGGCGAGGATAATGCCGTTTGATGTCGCTTAGGCCACGGGGGCAATGGGAGCGACGGGGGCGGCAGCAGCGGCAGCGGCGGCGGCGGCAGCGGCGGCGGCGGGGACGCTGTTGATGTCGACCTCAGGCTTGATCTCACCACCAGCATTCTTCTGGGGGCAGTCGCGCGAGATGTGGCCAGCCTCGCCGCACTGGTAGCAAGTCTTGCCAGCAGTGTTGAGAGGGCCACCGTTGGGGGCGGTGCAGTCGCGCGAGATGTGACCGAGCTTGCCGCAGGCGTAGCACTTCATGGCCTGAGCCTGGCAGTCACGGGCAAAGTGGTTGGGGCCACCGCACTTGTAGCAGGTGGCGGGACGGGGGCCGCCGACGAAGCCACCACGGCCACCACCGTAGGGTCCGGCGGGGTAGCCACCGCGACCCATGGGGGCACCACGGCCCATGGGGCCAACGGGGTTAGGGCAGGCGCGCTTTTTCCGATGTCAGTAAGGACTCAACCACAAGCGTTAGAGACTAGGACGCAATGACATACAGCCAGGTGACCGGGCTGGCCGCAGTTGTAGCAGCGGCCGCTGGTGCCAGTGCCGCTCAGGCGCAGGGTAGGGCAGTCGGCCTGGACGTGACCGAGACCCTGGCAGTGGTAGCACTGCTTGGCCTCAGTGGTACGGGGGAGGGGGCAGCCGTTGGACTCGTGGCCTATATGAGATGGGTCAGTATTTGCAGCACCATATCTGTGGTCGGGTTTGGCATACCAGGCTGCTTGCCTATTCAGAGAGTTAGCACAGAAAACAGGAAGATGGGCGCTGTTGCACGGGATAGTGGGATGGTGCATACAGTTGTAGCAAAGACGCTCAGCAGAGGAGCAGACCTCGGCGTAGTGGCCAACGTTGCCACACTTGTAGCATGCCCGGCGGGAGAGAGAAGACATGGCGATGTTGTGAATGAAGATGAGGTATCTCTAAAGAATGAAAGGTCAGCACCAATGTATTTACAAGGCTTCTTCGTCTTGTGTATTTGTTCAATGTCTGGAGCAGCCAGCCTCTCGACATCCTGCGATAACGTGGTCCCATCAACGACATGGCGATTTCGGCGTGTTTGTGGGCGTAGCGCGTTGTGCATGATCCACCCTGGTTGCGCGCGCGGGGGGAGGCCTCGCCAGCGCAATGCGCAGGGGTGGAATTGCCTTGGCCCTTGTCCCCCACGCGTAAGCGAGGTTGCGTTTGTCGTCTATGGCGCACGCACAGACTATGGCAGAAGCGAAGCCGTCATCAGAGCGCACGGCCTTGTAGTATACACAGCGAGCGACGCGCATGGAGCAGGAGAAGTGACGGCGCAGGTGGTGTGTAAGGCCTTGCGCAGCATGATGTTGATGCATGCCATGTCGAGACCGTTGGAGTCAAACATTGAGTCGTCGTGTCCAACAAATTTGGCCGGTGCGCAACCATATCAGACTCGGCTGTCTGCATGATGTATATAGCCGATTGGAGTCGCACAACCGACGCCACAACGTTGACGGAGTTTGCACAGTGGCGCGCCCTTGGGACATCGTGTATGCGCCATATCGAGTAAATGGGAGAGAGTGTATTAATCGCAGGATGTCGAGAGTCGGTTCAGAAGCGGGAGGCAACAGCTTCGAATTGACGAGGCGCGCGCCGGACCAGAAAGGGGGGTGAGGGGGAGGCCGCAGACAGCGCAGCGCAGCGTACAGGGCGGAAAAAGCACTGGGGGCTGTGTACAA
>FYEU01000301.1:2457257-2688441 GCA_900188575.1 Geosmithia putterillii | reverse complement strand
CCCCTCCCCATATGTCTCATCAACAAATTGCATGCATCTCCGGGTGGCTCCCTCTGTCCTCCACGAGTACATCGTACTCCACGTACTCGTAGTGTTAGTAGACAACGCAATGCCATCCCAGAGTTCCACGATCCCAACGTTCCTCGAAGGGAAAGTCTACCATTTTAGCACCAGCAAGTCGACTGGCTCCGATAAACCAGGCCAGGGACAGGCATGCAGCGCGTAGCCATACCACGCCGTCGCCCAGTCATGCCCCTGGTATGCACGCCATTTGTCTCTTATCGCCGCGCCATTGCTGGTCGGTATGCCAACCATCTTGCCCAGAGGCACATCCGTTAGGCCGCATCTTTTTCATCGAAACAGCCTCGGGCGTCAATACGCCCGGGCAAGTCTCACACGACCAACTTCAGATGGGTGAACCGGGAGCTCTGGATAGCAGACGGTTGTCCGGGGCTCGGCGTCCACCACGTACGACACCCCGTCGTCAGAAATGTAGGACGGTGGTCGACGGCTGGAACTGGATGACGGCCTCTCTTGGTTGTCGTACTCGCGGTCATGATCGGCGTCTTCGTCGTCGTCGTCGTCGTCGTCAGTATGCATAGAGTCGGTACGTCGCCAGAACAAGAGGTTTGGGTCGACTCGCTAGACGTCTGTTAGCCTGGACGTCCCGGGAGCATATGATATGCGGCAAAACACGTCGATGGACGGTCCCCAAGACTTACCACACTCTCCCTCCAGGCACCGTAGGCAGGTGGCGTCGCCTTCAATGGTTGGTCGTCCATGCCCACCGCCTCCTCCTCGTCCCTGGCAAGGACCACCCGGATGGGCTCCACTGGGACCGCGTAGGCTTCTACCGGCGGTTCGCTCATCTCCTCAAGCATCAAGGCCTCCTTCTTGCGCATCCTGATCATGATGAGTTTCATGAAGCCGTAGCAGAGAAACAATGTTGTGAGGATAACGATTATGATTAGCACAATCGTGAACCCGCTGATTTCGCCCATGTTGCTTAGATATAGTCCCAAATCTTGAAGTGTTTGAGGTGGAATGTCAGCTCATGCTTGTCTGCGAGTCGGTAATGTTGATGGAAAATAGAAGATGGAGAAGGTGAGAAAGGAAGAAAGAATGAATGAGAGAGGGAGAGCGTCTGTCAGAGGGATAAGGGACACATACAGATGGCGAGAGTGAGGGCGAGGATGAGTCCGGAGACAAGACAGCGCACTATGTATGCTCGAGCTCGACGGGACCGAACCCAGGGAAGACATCCGAGTAGCCGTTTTGGCTGTTTCTTAGCATGACGACGTCTCCTTGATCCCCTGCTCCCATCGCTTGTCTTTCTGTGTTTGCGAGCCTTCTTGTGCCGTCTTCGTCGTCGACGGTTATTAGTGGCAGCCTTTGTAGTGGTAGCAGAGGATGGATCCGGCGCCGGCCCCAGATCGGCAAGGACCGGTGCTGCCTTATCGGTCGAGTAACGGCTCGATGTAGCCCTAACAAATGTCGTCCAACCATGAGTTGTTGCTGGCTCTGCCGCCATTGTGGCCCTCCAGGGTTCCCTTTGCGGCCAAGGCATCGCCGCTACGCCTGTCTCACCCGCCGCGTTCGGCCGTGTGTCCATCCTCGCAGATGCACCAACAGTCGCTGCGGGCGGGACCCCACCGGATCTCGTTTCTGAGACATTGGGCATACCGAACACGTTCGACTGCCTAGTGGCAGGGTGTTGTTCCCCAAACTTGGCTTGGGGAGGCCCTGAACTTTGTCCCAGGTCCTTGGGTTGGTTCGGCGCCGCCTCCTGCTGGCGCCGTCCGAGAAGCGTAAAGGGGAAAACCGGGCGGGTCAGCATTGACAACTGGCGGCCAAGCTGATTTAACTGTAAGTCGTGCGCCATGTTGTCGTCTTCGTCGTCCTCGGGTTGCCTGTGATACCGTCCCTGCTCCAGATCACCATGCCTCTCTACCCGCGCTCTCCGAAGAAGCTCCTCGCGGACCTTGTCCATTGTAGCTCCGTCCGAAGGCGGCATGACAGTATGCCTTGGGCGTCGCGGCTTCTTGAGTTCAGATAGTTCCGGTGAAGCCACAAGAAACGGCTTGCGATGCTAACGTCTGAATCGCATGTCTGCTGGTAAGCACATGGGCGCCATGCTCCCTGGAGGGCCTTGCTTCTTCGCGGGATAACTAACGTCTAGATCCGTTACCAAAGGAATGTAAACCTGAGACAGACCCTGCTGTCAATCGACAATATGTCTTGTATGGCTTCGGTAGTGGTCTCTTTGTCTCCTTGACAGTACTCAACTGGCAGGGAAAGGGAGGAAGATGAAGATGAGGTCTGGCTATAGGAGCAGAATAGAGTGGGCGGGAAAAAGAAAAAGGACGAGAACAAGCTTAAGACTCAACTCGATAAATCCCCAGTCATTGTATAAATCAATTGATCAGGGGTAGACTTGGTGTCTTCCGTATCGTGCACCATCCCGCGACGCGTCTCCCTAGCGAGTGCGACGGCCAAGGGCACAGATGAAGCATCGTTATCCATTCAACCAACGAGCTACTGGCAGGGAGAGGAGTCGGCGTCGCATGTCGGCGGGGGCGTCGACGGACAGTCGAAGCTTAGGGGCTCGAAGAATTGTCTAGCTCCCAATGCGTCCCAGCCACAGGGTGTGGGTGTTGTTGGAAGCTGGTATCTACATGTATCTGGTGTTCCACGAAGGTGCATGGCGCCGTAAATCACTGGCTGTCGTTTGCGCATTTGGCGACCAACCCAACCAACATGCAGATAGCCCGCAAATAATCATGTAAGTCGTAAACAGACAACCTCCACCTCCGTACAATCATTTTCCACTCGTATTCAGCTTATAGTGGCATGCATAGACGGTTCGTCGCAAGTGATTAAAAGAGGTTTCCTTTGCTATTCCAAAGAGTCCAAGCAGCTACGCTCTCCGCATTGATCCCGCATGTCTCTCTATATTACATCCTTGGTATTCACAATAGCACAGTGCCCCGCGTCGACGTTAATCCGTCGTGCGAGGAGGGGCCCATCTGGCGCCATCCTGTCATTAACTGCTCCCTGTAATGCAGTGCCAGCCTATCTGGGCCGTATCAGCACATCTTTTTAATCCCATGCCGTTGAGGCTGGTGAGCCTAAGACATCTGTTCGCCCGAGGACCCCAGCTCCAGTTACCGATGGTGAACGCCCCAGTGGATTGATCACCATTAACCATCTCTGTGATGTGACAATACCCGTCAATCAAGTGAGATCGTCGCGGTGGCGGTGCTGCTGGACGAGTAGGGGCATGCATGCTTCCTTCGTGTTGTCGCACTGGTCTTGCTCGGGGGCCAGCCATACAAGGGCTTCTAGCTCATCGAAGCTCGCCCAGCAGCATTGTCCGATCCGATGATGCCGACAGGACTGTGCATCTGTTAGTTAGAGAGACAGCCTCTGGGATTCAGACATAGTTGTATCATGTTATAGTTTGACTCACGGATTGGATCCTTGCTGGGAGAAAACTCGGCGCAGTTTACACTGCCCTTGTGCCCGGGAAGTTTGTACATAAGCTTGCCCGTCTCAGTCGACCAGACGACAACAGTACCGTCTCCCGAGGCGGCGGCCACCTTCTTCCCTTCCGAGTCCCAGCTTGCCGTTGCCAGGTTCTCCTCCAGTCCTGCTGTTGCACCATCAAAGGTCCGAATGTGTCGCTCAGTCGGGGCAAAGGGTCGAATATCCCACGTCCTTACCGTCGAGTCCATCGAGTGTGACAGGAGGGACTGCGAGTCGGGCGAGACGCGCAGCGATGTCACCGTGTCCGAGTGTCCTAGCATCGAGTATACGACAGCCTTCTTCCTGAGATCCCAGACACGGATATCGTTGTCTATGCTACCCGAGTAGATCTCGTTACCGGCCTGCGAGATGGCCACGGATGTGATGGGGAAGTCGGTCTCGATGTAGTCGGCGGCATTCTTGGTTCGAGGGTCCCAGATACCAATGGTAGAGTCGTCGCTGCCGCTGATCAGGAGCTCCTCTCCTCGCCTGCTAATGTCCATGGTATTCACAACCTCCTCGTGACCGATATATCTCCGTATCCGTGTTCCCGATGTAAGGTCCCAGCTGGCGAGGTGCATGTCCGCCGACGCCGAGTAGACAATCTCCGAGTCTCGTGACCACTGGAGATCTAGCACGGCGCCCTTGTGTCCGTTTAGAATACCGTAGTTCTCGCAGTCGCCGTAGGTTCGCCAGAGCACTAGCAAAAGTCAAGTCAGCAAACCCGCCCATTCATAGCTGCACCCTTGACCGTGTATACATACTGATACTCCTGTCCATTGAGCCAGAGGCAATGAGGTTACCAGTCAGGTCAAACTTGGCCGTGAAGATATCCCCAGAGTGCCCGGAGAGCTCCATGACAGGCGCCTGCAGCCCGCTGGTTCTCGGGGCCTGAATAGAATCCAGTCAGCCATCCATCCACAAAAATTGTCGTCCAAAAGTGTCGCGGGAAGGGTAGAAATACACTCTGGACAAGGGCATTGCTCGAGGCATTGAGCCGTGCCAGCGCGCCTTCGGACGAGTTGACATTTTGTCGCTTCACGAGCGACTGCGACAAGCTAGGATCGTCATCCGCTGGGCGCTTTTCGGCCGACATTTTCGCTTTCCTGGACTGTCGGGCGTTTGATGCGTCTATATTGTGGAGTTGACGGCTTGGTTGGAATTGTCCCGTGCTGTGATATCCTTCGTGTGTCGAAAAAAGTCGGCTCTTCGTCTTGTCTGCTATGAAAACATGGATGCGCGTAGACGGTAGCTCGTTAGGTCAGTAGTGCGGCGCCGCTGTTCAGTGCCTCCCTGCTTGGTCCCATTGGCCGTCGGGCCTTGGTTGTTCCTGTAGTCGACCACAGCCCCACATCACACCTTCTCCCCCTCCACTGGAGGATCTGCCCGAACGACGTGCGTTGAGCCTCCCAAAGCTGTCTGTGGGGAGGAACCACATACAACCACTACGCGCCTCGGCAAACGATTGCTATCACACCTTGTCGCATACCTTGACCCGACTCCGTGGGCACGCACATCTTGGCGACACCCATAACACGCCCCCCTCTAGATCGACCAGCAACTCGAGAGCTCGGTCTACCCCCACACATACGATGGCGTCTAGCAAGGCGTCGCGGATAGGGGAGGAGTAGGTCCACGCCCTCCTTCACATAGGAGAGCTCTCTGCTGACTGAAACTCAGGATATGGAAGTGAGATGGAACCATCCGGTTTGCGCATGGCCTAGTCCTCAAACTGACCGCCTGCCTCTAGGACCCGCATCGACAAGGTCAGCGCCGAGCTGGTGACGCTGACGTACGGCACCATCGTGGTGCAGCTATGCAAGGACTACGACAACGACTACGCCGAGGTCAACAAGCAGCTCGACAAGATGGGATACAACATTGGCCTACGGTTGATTGAAGACTACCTGGCCAAGTCCAACACCATGAAGCGGTGTACGAGCTTCCGGGAGACGGCCGACATGATTGCGAGGGTAAGCACATGGGGTGCAAAGCCAGTCCGTGTCCTGAAGACTTGATTGTCCTACTAACACGATGCTCCAGGTCGGTTTCAAGATCTTCCTCAACGTCACGCCGCAAGTGACGAGCTGGACGAGCGACAACAACCAATTCTCGTTGGTATTCGATGAGAACCCCTTTGCCGACTTCGTGGAGCTTCCGGATGATGGCCGGGCACAAGACGAGCTTTGGTATTCCAACATCCTGTGCGGGGTTCTAAGAGGCGCTTTGGAGATGGTTCAAATGCAGGTGGAGGCTCACTTTACGAGCGATGTCCTCCGGGGTGACGATACCACTGAGATGCGCGTCTCGTTGGTACGGTACATTGACGACGAGCTGCCCCCGGAGGACGACTGAGCTCGGCGCATACATTCTCTCCACTTGCATCGACAGACAGCAACCCACCGGCCGGTGGTCCCTCTATTAGCCCCAACCAGCTAGGACTTCCAAGAGCGCCTGGTTTAAAAGCATATGCCTGTCTGCTGGTATCGGGCCTCGATTTCTCCCCTCTTCTAATCTCATCTGCACTGGGAGCTTTATCATAGAGGGACTTGCAACCTGGGCATATCACCCCCAGACATCCAGGATACCATAGATGGCATTATCATGTGCTACCAAGGTGTCTTCTCCAAATATACGGGCCACATACCGGCAGTTAGTTATTATACAGGTACTACTCCGTACTCCGGTACAATCACACCTAATATGCCAACGGCGCTGTCAAGCGCGCAAGATTCATTGTTTGCCAAGAGATTTCCCGCTTCTAAGAAATGCGCCGTACACAACCCATTCATTATACGGACGTTGATCGTAGAAGTGATCTGCTCGTGAGTGCCTTACAAGCATACGAATACACTCTGTATTAACGACAGCTAGGGTGTCTGTACGGCTAATAAGACTACTTATTACTGCCTATCAAAACCCTACGACAGGATTCGAAACCATTGGACAGCACCATCCGAGAGGGAGATTGGCCCAACTTGATACAGCATACGATTCGCTAACAATTCATGCCTAAGGCATGAATATCGGTCAGGCGATGACGGTCCCAGAGATACGTCAGTGTTCTGGAAATTACGCCATTGGAGGCCACTATCACTCCCAGCCATTTGCGGCATCTACGTAATAACATGCACTCCATGTTAACCATTCAAGCATTATACAGAGTATTACCGGTAGCAGATGTACGGAGCAACGTCCCGCGGTATTTTAGATATACTACTTAGTAGTACATATTCCGTAGGAGGAGAATTGTTCGTGCCTAGACCTCGTGGTAAAAAAAGGACTGAACAGACCAAAGCCACAGTTTGACGATTTCTACGGAAGTATGAATCTATGGTTACTGGAGTAGGCGTACTTCCAAAGGAATAATTCTATGCGTGTGCAACGTTCCCAAACTTTTAGGACTCTAGTGACATTGAAGTTTGCATCGGCATTGCCTTTTTATTTTTTGCCTCCCCGGTTGCGTATTCGGCGGACCTCTCGCACTGTATTATCAGTGCTAATGCGATCACCTAATTTATAATGCTAGGGGCCTCGTATAGCATTGTGTGGCCTTGTATGGCATTGGACAGTGTGTGTTTTCGAACGACAATGGCGTCGCACACTGTCCCTCGGCCTGTTAGTGGAAGGAGCGCACCAGCTAAGGCACCTGCTGGGTAAGGCACCTGGGGCCTCCCCCCGAAAATCAAACTCGGTCGGGCTGATTCCCTGCCAAGCACGTCGCAGGGTGTGTCTGCCTGTCTCTCGATTTACTCATCCCCCTTCTGCCTCGTGCTTTCCCGCCAACCTCCCACCTAGTCGGTCTACTCGCCATCTCGAATTTATCGCGACGGTCCGACCAAAGTCTTCACCTGGCGGCGACAAGCGATTGTTGCCAGGCCGATGCTGACACAGTTCCTCTGCTGCCAGCCCGGACGACGACCAACCGCGGACGACCGACCACAGCTGTGAAAGAGCGAGTC
This sequence comes from Geosmithia putterillii, assembly GCA_900188575.1. Lineage (NCBI taxonomy): Eukaryota > Fungi > Ascomycota > Sordariomycetes > Hypocreales > Bionectriaceae > Geosmithia > Geosmithia putterillii. The sequence continues at coordinate 2,680,954 of FYEU01000301.1, read as the reverse complement.
TACGACGACGCCACCCGAAACAACCACATCAAAAAAGTCAGCACCCCGACTACGGCGCATCATTCCATCCTCAGAATATCCGGCTTCAACCTACAACGCTTTAGGAACAAGTCTGTTCCCCTCACGTTGCCGTCGCCCATCGTTGGCTTCTCCACGTCTCTTGCTGCGGGCCGACACGCTTTGGCTGCGACTGCTCCTTTTGATCGGCGGATGAGCGCGCAACCCACCCGACATTTGCTGGCTCGACAACCCTCTCTTTCTCCCCTCCCATTTCCTCTTCTCCCATCACAATAGCCCTTTCCCACCCGACACCGCGTCTTTCGTACGCGTGAGGAACAATACCCTCCCAAAACATTATTCCAGAGGACTGTGCTGCTTCCAGGCAGTCTGACGACATCACGCTTTTGGTGGCAATCAGCGCTCCCGCCATCTCCGACCCGCCACCCTTTATGCCACCCGATTGCTGTACCCGCATCACCGCATAGCAAACACTCGATACCCCTACAAAACGCGCCTTTGGAGCTTTTGGCTGGGCCCCGTCGGCCAGCAGTCACAATCTTTATTTGTCTCCCTCGGCTTCTTTGTCGGTCAGACACGACATTTCCTTTTTTCGGGGGGGTCTTCCTCGCAGTTGAACGCTAGTAATCATCTGGCAAACTGCAGAGGCGTCGCTTTGACCCCGTGACGCCACCACCACGACCTTCCGTTGCCACCTTCGAACTCTCATGAGGCCGCGCACCTCACAACATCCTTCGCCATGAATCCCAACGTTAACATGCCCAACATGAACCCCATGGGTGGCCCTGTCGGCGGTGCACCCGTCCCCATGATGAATAACGGCGCTGTCAACCCTGTAGGTGTCGCGCCTACTGGGCCTCCTCGGGCACAGCACAGTGACAACCAGCGCGGCGTGCTCAACACCTACATTTACGAATACTTCCTTCGCTATGGGATGCACGAGTGCGCCCGCTCCCTTCTGTCCAGCGATCAGCCCGTCAATGTCAACAAGGATGGAAAGGTCAACGGCGTAGGAGACGACTCCATGGATGCGGACAGCAAGGACGACCTCGACTCCAAGCTCCCCGACGACCTCCCTCCTCCCAAGCTACCGATGCCCGCCTCAGACTCGTCTTTTCTCTACGAATGGTTCTGCCTGTTCTGGGACATTTACAATGCCCAGCGCCAAAAGAGCACGAACCATCACGTTAACCAATACGTCTCGCACACGCAGGTAAGTTTGCGTCGCCTGTCTATAGCCCCATGGTCAGGTTGGCTGAACCACTCTTCCTCAATGATAGCAACAGTCCCGCCTAAAGCAGAATCAACAGCAGGAACTCCTCCGACAGATGCGACCCGACATGGCACAACAACAGTACCACCAGATGATGCGCATGCAGAACGGCGGCATGGGCATGGGCATCAAGCAGGGCAACCTCGCCCGCGCCGCCATGGCTAACAACCAAAACAAGTAAGGCTTCATCTTCTATCTTCTCTGATCTGCGCCACGCCTAAACTCCCATCGAGAGAGTGCGTGAGTGTAGGTGTATCTTGACGGAAAGGGACGCTAACGACCCTCGACTTTAGCCCTCAGATGCAGATGCTGCAGCAGCAGCAGCAGGCAGCAGCAGCCAAGCAGAACCAGATGCAGCGCGACCCTTCTTCGATGGAGGGGAACCGTGACCGTCCCTCGTCTCCAGCGTCTGGCGAGAATGCCCCGTCACCGTCGAAGCGCCAGCGCATCGATAACGCGCCATTCAACCCGCACCAGGCTGGTGGCCCCATGATGCCCAACGGACGAGCGGCCCCCGGAATGCCGCCGCAGCAGATGCCCGGTGCCCCCAACGCCGCTACTGCCCAGCAGATGCTCGCCAGCGGAATCACTCCTGGCCAGCTGCAACAATTCCAAAACTTTGTAAATACCCCTCCGGTTGCTGATACAAGGTCCATTTCAACTTACTCTCAGCGTCTGCAGCAGCACCATGGCAATCAGATGGGCAACAAGCAGATGCCGAATGCTGGTGGTCCCCCCGGTCAAGGCTCTCCCCTGATGCACGGTCCAGATGGCACAACCCTCAACAACTACTACAACCCTCCGGGTGGTGAGATGGGTGGCCCTAATGGGCTTCGTCCTGGACCGGGCGGTGCACAGCCGGCCGGCGGGAGCAACCATGCGCTGCAAGATTATCAGATGCAACTCATGCTGCTCGAGCAACAGAACAAGAAGAGGCTAATGATGGCTCGCCAGGAACAGGACAACATTGGCGGGATGCCTCGTGACGGCCAACCTCCTGGCCCTGGTGGCCCTGGAGCCCCCGGGGTCCCCACGGGCCCCAACGGCCAGCCGTTCCCTGAGGCATCTCCTCAGGCTATGCGAAGCGGGGCGTCCCCCAACCCCGCCGAGCAGATCAAGCGAACGCCGCAGATGAACAACGCAGGCATCCCGTCACCTGTTCCTGAAGGCGGCCAGCAGTCCCGTGACTCGCCTAACCCTGGAATGAACTTTATGGGCAACGCCGATCCCAGCATGGCACCCAACTTCTTCAAGGGCCCTGACGGCAACATGAACCCTGCTCAGGCTCAAATGAATGGCATGCGGCCCCCCAACTCTCACCCCGGTCAACCGTTCAACGGTCAGATGACCCCGCAGGTGCTAGTGGCGCGCCAGCAGCAGCAGCAGCAACAACAACAAGCCCAGGCCGGCCAGGGCAACCCTCAGCAGTGGCAGCAGGGTCCCAATGGACAGATGGTTCCTCAGGGCATGCCGCAGAACCAGCAGCAAGTTCAGGGAACCCCCCAGCAACGTGCCATGCCGCCTCCTTCGGCCCCCGCGGCTGCCCCGGGCAACAACGCCAATAACCGCACGACAGCGTCGCCGCAGCAGGCCGCCGCGGCGCCACCTACCCCCAACCAATCCAACAAGGCTGCACCTAAGAAGAAGGAGACTAAGGCTGCCAAGGAGAAGGTAAGTCGGCATATCTCCCAAGCTCATCTCCAACCTGTTCCATGTGCATCGCCCACTCACACTGTAATTCTAGCGCGTTGCAAACCAGAAGAAGGCTACGCAGGGTGCCAACAATGGCAACGCCACACCCGCGGCCGACAACGCCGAGTCGGAGGGGGCACCTGCGACTCCCATGACACCAGCCAACCAGGGAGCCTTCAACAAGAGTGGCCCCAACGCGGCGAACAACCAGGCACCGCCCGCAACGACAGCAGCTGCTCCCGCCGGCGCTGTTCAAGCGCCCCAGGCCCCCCCCGTTGGCCCGCCTCAAGGACAGCCTGACCCCAGCCAGAACTCGATGGGCATGGACAACTTTGGTGGGATGGTGAGTGCTCCTACTTCCTGGCTACTACCTATACTCTCGAGGGATAACTTGCTGACCCTATATGCTCGATGTAGTCATTCATGGACATGGACAACACCCTTCAGACTGGCGATGTCCTGAACGATTTCGATTTTGACTCGTTCCTCCACGATGGCGACGGTGATGCGCAACCGTTTGACTTCAACGGTGCCTTTGGTGCTATTGAAGGGGGCGAGATTGGCGCCGACTAATGCAATGCTTTTTTGCGCAGCGGATTTTTGGATCGGTTGCTCTCGCGCCTTTTTTTTTTGCTTGTGCTTTTGGATCAATTTGGTTGTTTGTGTGGACTCCTTAATTTTCGGCATCATTGATCACGGCGTTCACGAGGTATTATATCACGGTCATGAGGCGATCGGGTTGTTTGGAGGGGATGCCGTGGCTCGCGCTCTATTTTGTCAGCGCTTGAGTGCGCAAAAGGGATCAGAAGAGTTTGTTTTCTCGTTTGCTTATCCCCTTTTCATTTCATTTTCTTTTGTTCTCTCGTCTCCCGTGTACTCTGCCCAATCTCTCATTTCTCCCCATCTGCTTGTTTCCGATCTTCTCGTTTCTTGTCGTGCCAGAGGCCCCAAAGCAATGGGCGAAGCGAAGCTCCTTCTTCCCCTTTCTGTGTAAAAGTACAGTTCGGGCTCTTTCTAGAAGGGCTTACAACAAAACAAAAAAAAAAAAAAAAAAAAAAAAAAAAAGCTATCATGTTCAATATAGGAGGTGTACGACGGAGATTAATTGCATCAGCAGCGACTCTTTTCTCTAGGCATTGTTCCCCCCAGGATCTAGACGTGCAGTATTTGAGTGTTTCCGAGCAACTGGCTCGCCTAGCCATGCCTAGCCATGTGTAGGATTGCAAGTGCCGCCGCTAGGCCCTGGGGTCCCTTCCTAATCAAGCAATGTAGCGGTGACATGATTCATGTTGGTTTTCGCGTGTGACGTGTGTAAGTGGACCGACCGTAGCGGCCCAACGGGCGAGTATGGACCTGGACCCTTTATGATGGTAGATCCACAACCTGTCGATGGAAAAAAGCATTCTATTATTGCAAGCATGTCATGTCAAAGATGAGGTCAAAGGTTGTAAGGGAATCGAGGTGTCCGTGAAGCAAATCAGTCAAAAGTGTATAAAAATGCCGGGTATCAACAGCCTACGAGAGGCGTACGAAGTGTATGTCCAAATTCCCAAGTAGTAGTCCCCATCTAGTAGTCCCAACGCCGACCCAAAGTAGCTCCAAACACTGATATTTTATTCCATGCCAGCATGGGGCAGGAAGGATGGAAAGAAAAGTCAAGGCTTCCCATCCCCCTGCCTCATACAATATTGTATTTACTGGGACTCATAGACGGCAGTGTACAGGACCTCCATCATGTTCTCGTAGCCATCCTCGGTAGAATCGCTGGGGGAACCCTGAAGATACAGTCAGTACTTGGTTACAAGAAACAATGGTGAGCGCGTGTCTGGGTGTGTACTTACGGGCCAGGAGCCACCAACGGCAACGTTGACGATCATGTAGTAGGGAGAGTGGGCGAGAGTGCTCCAGGTGCCCTCATCAGCGACCTCGGCACCGGCGATGGTCTGGTAGGGGATGCCATCGAGATACCAGGTGATGGTCTCGGTCATCCAGAAGCCAGAGGTGCGGTCAACCTCAAGGGCCCACTGGTGCCAATCGTTGTTGGGAATGACGACGGACTGGTGGACGCCATCGGCCTGGTTGCAAAAGGCCGAGTCACCGCCGCAGTGGACAGATCCGTAGCCCGTCATGATGCCGTTGACCTGCTCAAAGATGTCGAGCTCGCCACACAGGGGCCAGTTGGTTCCGGAGCGGACAGCGTCGCCGAGAAGCCAGAAGGCGGGCCACAGGCCCTGGCGCTGGCTGCCATCGCCCATGCGAAGACCAGCCTGCCAGCGCATCTTCTTGCCGGCCTGGGGGGTGAAGGAGTCCTTGGCCTCGAGACGGCCAGAAGTCCAGCTGCCGTCGTCCTTCTTCCACGGGACAATCTGAAGAGTCTCGCCGCCGGAAAGCTGAACGTTGGAGTTGGACGTGCTGTACACCTGCAGCTCGTCGTTGACAGACATCTCGGTGATGTAGTTCCATGCCTTGGTGTTGGCATCGTCGCCGGCGTCGCCGTTGAAGCCGTCGTACCACGTGAGGTTGAGACCCTGGATGGTAGGGGGCTGGACCGCGAGGGCCATGGGAGCCGCGAGGACGGTGGCGTAGAAGGTGGAGGCGCGCATCTTGAAGAAGTAGAGTGGTGGTGGAAGGGGTGTGTTTTTTTGGTGTGTTTGGTGGTTTTTCTTGTAACCGTCGTTTCTTGCACAGACGTTTCGTTTGTCGTTTGGCTCGCAGAGCTGAAGAAAATGAATGTGATATCGCAAAGAGGCCACACAAAGAGAGTGTAATCTGCAAAGTTTTACTCTTCCAGGAGAGTGAATATCACAAAGAGCGGGTGAAATTCGTCACGGACGAAGAGCAAGTGAATGAGCAGGGGCCGCCGGGGCGATGAAAGAAAGGAATGTATAAAGGTGGAAGGAAAGAGAGGGGATAGCGAAACGACGCTGGAAAACGAAAGTACGACGGTGTCAAGAGGACATCGAGAAAAGAGAGGGGACCCGGCAAGCGTGGTGGAGGGGGCGGTCGCGAGGTTTAATACTTCAGTTCATATCATATTATCTGCCATGCTATCTCGTGGGCCATGGCATGCGGCATGCTAACACCGCGCGCATTGTACTCGGGCCCCGTATTAGTCGGTTGGCCACCGAGAGCGCGAGAGGAGCAGGGGGGGTGGACAATGGAGAGAGGTTTCCTCCGTGGATTTCCTTTGTGGAGGCTTGATGGGAGGGGCATTGGGGGCTCAGGTCCAGATGCCGACGACATGGGGTGTCAGGGGCGACATTGCAGATTCCGGTCTAGCATGGCTGCACGCAAGAGTCGTGGAGGGGAGCAAGGGGAGCCAGTTGGCCTCGGTCGGCTCGAGTGTCAATGCCCGGACCGGGATGCCAGCGGTGGTCTGGGTACGTCGAGCGTGTGGTGCGCCATGATTGGGGGCTTGGCGGGTGGAAGGGGCCAGATGTGAAACACGACCATGAGAGAGGCAAAGAGTCTTGCAGGGTTGTAGGCCAACAGGCTTGCAGGGGTATGCGCCGTACCGACATGGGCGTCTCCGGGTCCTGCATTGGTGCGATGCAGAATTGGGCAGTGCTCGTCACCTTACGGCGCGCAAAGGACGCCAGCAAGCCAGCTCGTGCAGGAACAGAGTCGCAGCGAGATAGCGACATTTGACGATGGGGCTGGTTAGCCTCTCAACCCTCCGTGGTAATACAACGACTCCGGTCCGTGTAATACTTTGACGGAGTAGACGGCACGGGGAGAAGACGCGTACGAGTAGCGTACTAGTGGACGCAGGGCGCTAGAGGGGATCATCGGCGTTCCATTAGTTGCACGTACGAGTATGGGCTCTCTTAGGCCCTTGGCAAATTGAACTACTAGTGCTACTGTTCTATGCGCGTGCGATTCTTGGGCGCCCTTTGTTGCTTTGTTGGCACTTGGCGCCCTGGGTCTTGGCTTCTTGCTGCTCAGGCTCTGCCTGCTTTGTCTGCTTGACTAGTAGTACTTTATCTGCTTGGCTGCTGCTTGGCTGTTTGACTGTTTGGTTGTTTGGCTGCTTGGCTGCCTCTTTGCTTCTCTCTTTCATGTTTCAAAATGCGCATAAGCCTAAATAGAATTTGATGCTCCCGCGTAATTAGATCCCGGGCCCTAGGAGCCATTCAGACGATGATTATGGCCACGTTTGGCGACAGCACCGAGTACACTAACACCGAGTAGACTTGCTAAGTACTCCGTAGACCTACAAGCTACTAACCTGGTTGCCTGGGCTGTCAACTGTCTGCAAAACTTAGTACTTACCTTCTTTACCTGTACTCCGTACTCCGTACCTGCTCGACGATAACGGCAAACACAAACTACTGCGCCATTTTCGCCACCACAGCCTCGGAGGCTCCCGTCCTGCCGTTTGCGTCGGCCCTGTCAACTGCTTCTGCGGGTATTACGCATATTCTCCGTACCACATATTATTCCCACGCATAGTCTCGCGCTCGTATGGACTCTTCAACGTATGAGCGCCCATACGGGGTTTTACCCGCATTACTCCGGACATCGTAGCTGCCCAACACAGTCAGCCAAGCAAGACAAGGGTTGTTCCCTCATGGGTGGAAGGAAACACCGTACCGTTCTCTCCTTCTTTGTCGATCGGGTCGGTGAATGCGGGAAACTGCATCTTCCCACCTGCCACGCCTTGCTTGCAATGCATTGATACGCTGTACGAGTACTCCGTACTCCGTAAGTACAGCGCAAGTTGCTGGACGCGCCCACCCCTGCTTCTACCAAAGTAATCAGGGCGCTAGCCAAAGAAAAGGTCCGCATCTGAATTCACCAGCCCCTTGTCTTTTTTATTTATTTTTTTTTCCCCTCTCCTCGATGCCTTGAGGTCCTTGTCCAGCGGAGGGAGCCCAGGGGTCGAAAGACTGGCGCTACTGCAGCTTGCGTGGCCAGTTTCTTTTTCTTTGCTGGATTCCAGTCCAACAATCCAGATCCAACCCGACGGTCCGGACTCGTGCGACTCCGCTTGCCAAGCACTGGGCAATGAACAAAGCATGTGCATGAAAAGGGAGAGGGCAGTGATTGCTAGGGAGATGGCCTTTGTGAATTCCAAAACGAACAAGGATGAAAACCACAGCGTAAAGAACCTTCCATGAACTTGGTATTAGATTACAAAACGAATCGAGAGTAAGAATAGAATGCATATTGGAGCATAAAGAACGAGATGTGGCGCGGCGGTGGGGCCGAAACAAAGACTATGGTTTATATTAACACGATTACATCTGGTATTCTGAAACTGTTCATCCGCAGCCAGAACGACAAAGCTTAAAAGATCGTGTACTCCGTACAACGTATGCGCAATGCCGAGTACTCGTATTGGATATTGACACGGCGTATTGGTGCATCATCAGTCACTCTATTCGTGGCTATACGCCGTATTTATACGGAGAACGCGTAGTACTACGCTCTCTACGATACTCTGCAATGCTGTGCAGTGCCGTTGCAGCGTAATACGGTGTGTTCTGTCTGAGTCAAGACAACGGCGACAGCGGCCCGGGTAGATGTCTTGCAGGGCTGGCGAAGATCCTCTGGAGTCCGTACCCGATACTGGTACGAGTACTGCCGGGTTGGAACAGTTTGCATACGAGGAGTTTGTCCAAACAGCGTCCATAGGCCACAGTCTTGCCTTTATTCGTCCCGATGCCCAGCCATTATCACGATAGTCTTGGCTCGTATCAATCAAAGCGACCCCATGTCGTATTACTGGATCCCCAGTCTGTGCCCCCTGGGGCCATATCTGATCGTCTTTGTGTCACCAAGCACAGACATTATCCAGCTCGTCTGAATCTACAGAGTACAGGGATGTATGTTGGGCAAGCGGCGCAAAAGGTGGGCTGGCGATGCGCTGGACAAAGCCCGTGCTGCTCGCGGCTTTTGGGGGCAGTGTCGGGCAGTGTCGGGCAGTGTCTTGTCGGCCGCATTCCTCCTTCAGTAAAATATTCCATTGACAAAGGCCGAACTCGGATGTTCAGTTCGCAGTCATATTCACGTCCCCCAGTGGATCTCCCAAACGCTCGTTTAGCTTGACAATGGTATTTTGATAGATCCTCGCAGCGTCTAGGTGCAAAAGATCATCGTCCATGTCTCGCATGGCAGCCATTGGCCCGGCGTTGTCTTGAGGGTAGTCTGAGTCTGTGTCGGCTGTTTCGTTCCCATATTCGTCGTCGTCATCGTCGTCGTCGTCTTCGTCGTCTCCATCTTCGTCCCCATCCTCGTCCTCGGGCACCCCGCTAAGAACCTCAACCATCAATACCCGGGTCTGCTCCACCAAGCTTCGACACCGCACCATGTCGGTGACCGTCATGCCAGCCCGCAGGCCGTTCTCGAACCCTGGAAGGGCTTCTTCCGTCTGAATGTCGCTCCCAGATAACAGGCTGGAGAAGCAGTGATCGAGCTTGCCCAGGAGCTCAAAAGACGCCTTTGGGGCTGGCGGGAAAGACCGCACATACTGAGTGAAGTCGCTGGCTAACCTGAGCAAAAACGGTATCTGCAGGCTCGCTGAAGGGAGCTGTCAGTTATATTTCCTCTCATTCAATGGTCATCAGGATGAAAAGCGCCTTTTCAATTTACTCACGAGTCCCCGATAGCCAAAGCACATTGACGACATTGTCGAGATCCCGACACACCTCGCTAAACGAGTTGTAGCCCACCACATCGTCGCCCACTTCCGGGTTGCCAAACTTCTTCACATAGCGCCGTGAAGCGTGCAGCAGTCTCTCCTCGACATATCTTCTCGCCACGTCCTCCTTACTCGACCCTGGCTGAAGGGATTTGCTCCGGGGGTGGGGTAGGTTGGATGCCAGCCTACTAGATGTTGACGACGGCGCGGGAGAGGGAAGACTTTGAGGCAGGAAGCCTCCCGGTCCACCAGTCGATGCCGTATCCATCTGAATAGGCCAAAAATATTTGACAGGCTAATTCCAGGTCTCTGTTTTCGCGCTGGCCGTTTCCATGTCCAAGTGAATGTGCTAACATTAACTCATCATGATGACATTGAAGCTCCCAGTACGGAGTATTGAAGGCAAGGTGGGGCATTTCCCGCGCAGGCTACAGGAGATGAGTACGTACCAGGTAGGCCGCTCCAAGTGTCGTAGCCACCCAGGTCATGTGACCCAGCTGCCAGCGCGTCCAACGCCAAAGTCCAATCCGATTGCTCTCTCCTGGCATCGAGAAGCCGCCTTGTCCAAAATTTCATCACGAAACCACTATTCAACCACGCCAAGCTGTATCCCGAGCTTCCCTATCAACAACACCGAATTCAACTACACATTCCCCAAAATCATCCAACAGATCAGAATCATGTCTCCTGCCAAGCGTATCGTTGTCGAGCGCTCCGCGCCTCGCAATGCCCCCAAGGGCTTCATCGGCCAGACCTACGAATCGCTCACCAGCCCCGAGAACGCCGCCGTCGTCCGCAGCATCACCCTCTTTGGCGTAAGTCCCGACGACAATCATTTGCTATATCATGGTTATGGAATTGGTTCTGACTTCTTCTTTAGGCTGCTGTCGCCTTCCTCCAGAGCTCCTGGGGCGAGATCCTCCTGCCTCCGTACGTTACTCCTTTCGACCACTATCCACCATCGACAGATCCGTCTTGCTAACTGTTCCACCAGGCAATAAATGTTTGCAACCCAATGCCATACATCAGGCTTGGAAAGGGGGATAGACCTCGTGTAACTCGATCGCTATAATATTTGTACTATATGTCGGCGCATGGTTGTAGGATAATACAGAGAAGGGCAAGATGCAAGGGGGAGAAGCATATTCAGCTGCAGGAAGCATCACGATTTTGCCTGCCTGCAGGGATGCACCGTTTTGAATTGACGAAAAAAAACAATACACTCTCTATCACCATTCACCTTCGACCCTACACGTGCCTTCTTGCCCAGCGACCAACCCCTTCGAGATCAGACCCTCAGGCAAGACTTTCGATCCTAGAACCCCTCTCAGCAAAAGAGTTGAGCTAGATGGTACCATAAATCCAACCTAGAAGTTTGAACAGTGTTTTGTTTCCACGCTTGTCTCAAGGGGAGAGTAAAGGAGTCGGCCGGCCATATGCGTTTGCTGTTGTATTAGCATTGGTCGAGTGTGACCCTTACCCATGGCGCAATACTTTTCTTTCTTCTATGGTCCGGTCATGACTGCTGAAATACCTGTTCCAGAGTCACGCCACTGATCGTTGCATAATACTATCTAATTGTTTGGCCATTCCTGTGTGTACTAATGGTAGTGATCCTGTGGTATCAAGAAGGCTTCTTTGGGTGTGGATATAGGGTGGTTGTATTTTCAAAGTCCGGAGGATTGCCGAAAATAACGATTTGCCCAGGAGGTCAGATACGTCTTAGTATGCGACGTTTTGGTATATGTCTCTCGTTATATATTTATTTACAGATCAGTAGACGCGATCGGAATCTGGGGGGGGTTCTGATAGCCGTAAGAGCGTGCAATGTAAGTCACAGGAGATGGTGTTACTGGGAAGAGGAAGTATGCCAATAGCTCCTTGTTAGTATTAATAATTTACCTCCGATAAACGAGTAAGGCTCAAACAAAGTAAATCGATGCTCAAAGACAAAGGAAAGGGAAAGAAACTACTGTCACGAGGATATCGGTTTCAACAACCAAGCGACACATATTATGTGGATGTTGGTGACTAGATCCCAACCCCTTTTTGCCCGCCTCCCGAGAGTACCAAGAGACTTGATTCCACCTGTAATAAGAACAGAAAGATTGGAAGTCTCTGGATAAAAAAAAAGATGACGACTAGATACGCTGCTCGTTCTGTTCAAAACTGCGGTGAATTTTGACTTGGCCACTGAAAATGCGGTCACCATCAAGTTGACAAAGCTCGAGGTCAATGGTCCCAGGTTCATTACGATGTGAGCTGGCCTCGCATTGAGAAATGATTGTGCTCTGTGGAGCTGTGGTAGCATTGCTACTTGTTGTAAAACTCTTTGTCCCGGGCGATAGCTGGGAACCATTGAGGTTGAAGGGGAGCGCGACCCGTGTCTGAGAATTAAAGCTGTCGTAGCCGAGGCCGTGAGACTGGGCGAGACGGCGAGCGGTGAGGGTACCGAGAGGTAGGATGAGAGCAACAGACGTAAGAGTCAGCGAGGCCGCCTCAAACGAAGGCCAGTCACCCCATTCCAAGGCGGAAAAGACGACTACATAGATGGGCATGTTAGAGACATCAAGTACCAACGAATTTGACAGAGTAGGGGAACAAACCGGGGACAATCATCAGTATGCCATTCGTCATGACAAGGACATCCATGGGGGTGAGTGTCTGGTACGACCGGAGGATGCCGCGATTGGAAATGACATGGATTGCCAGTTTGATGTTGAAAATCGCACAGTACCAGCAGATGGAGATGGCATTGGTGATGACCGACCACTGGGCGACCCAGCGGTAGGGATGCGGAGACTGAAGAGACATGGTTGCTCTGCACTGGAAAACAGTAAAGGCCAGCCGCCAGCTGATGGTAAGGAGCGTCAAGAAGATAGAAATGACCGAGAGGGTATGCTTGGGAACACTAGGCCAGAGATGAACCATGGCCCGGGCTTGGACAACGAGGGCCGACTCGACAACCATGACGAAAACAAGAGAGACAACGTTGCCCGCAACGCTGACCTGGTAGTCACCGAGCGGAACCGAGGTGTAGTCGATAGCCCAGTAGTTGTAGAACTCGTTGAAGGCGGAGGGGAAGTAGGCAACGAGGAGGGACATGCGGGCAACGTTGGTGGCGAGGGCGAGGATATGGAGAATGGTGGATGCTGTCTTAAACTTGTTGGACGGTGTCATTATGATCAAGACGACAAGCATGATGAGGCTGGCCCCCAGCTGGGCTCCATAGGTGATGCAGATGCTGAGGGATACATGGTTGAGGGAGTCGATATCCGGGATGGGGACGTTGATGGGAGTCTTCCCGTCCGGCCCCAGGAAGCGAACTTCTTGTGTATGAGTGTCGAACGCAGCCATCTTCCAGTCGTATATTACAAGTGCGTTGTGTAGTGTGCTGGGACCGGTGAGCTTGAACCCCCTTGGGAAAGAGATAGTGTGGTCAATGCTTCTCTCTGCCGAACACACGGAGCGCTGTAGACGGGCGCCGGGGCCAATGGCAGTTCATGTGTTTGTAGATTCGCGACTACACCCAGCAGAGCTGCAAAGAAGAGGTAGCTCGGTTTTCAGTTCCGGTTGATCATATGAAGCGGATGTTGCGAGCACCAAGGCTGACTGACTGGAAGGCGTTTTGGGGAAGGATTGAGTGATGCCCTCGAATACAGACTCCAAGAACTGCAGATGAAGATGTGCTCACCTGATAGGAAATCTTCTATATATCCCCTTGATGTGAAATGCCATAGTGACATGCAAACAAGTAGATTGAACGCTACTCAATCCGGTATGTAGGCAGCTGTCACATATGCATCCGGCTGGCAGGCCTTCAGAGCCGGCCGACAATGCTTTTCGCCAGCAACAATCCAAACTTGCAGGTTGTGGAGAGTGACGAATAGATTATCACAAGAAGAAAATAGCCACTCACAGTATTTGGCACAAGAAGAATGCTAGAGGGGATAGCTAGGTCCCAGAGTTAAGTTTGCTTGTTGTTATTGTTCCCAGGCTGTTCGACGATGGCGCTTAGTATTGTTCTCTCTTCTTAGGCATATACACCATCTACGATTGGCTCGGCGCTTGGACACAATAGCGACCCATGCAGAGACCTTCACACATCACATACCCTTGCAGCATACTAACGTATCATGACGGGCAGCGGTTTGTTCCGTCGATTGCTCGATTTCGTCTCGCACTTGCTAGGTCCAGCACCAGCACTTCTCTCTAGAATGGAGGTCGTCTTGAAGGTTTGCTAGACAGTCAATTACGCCACCTGGATTCCGTGACAGTCAATGATGTGGTCCTACTTATTATTGCTTTGCAACTCATTCCTATATCTGACAAAGAGGTCAACGTTGGCTTGTTTGCTCTGGAATATGGTCGTATGGGATCTCTTCAACAGAGCCCCCTCCTCTTTCGGCCTTGAGGATCTATTAAGACAATATCAAAGGCTCCTGCACCACCATGCGGCAACACATTAAGAGATATCACATCACATATGACTTGACCCTCATTTAATCCCATATCACATGAAGCTCCCGTCTGCCTGTCTCTCTGTCTAAACGTAGGCAATTCGTCTGTTTCGCTCTCTCGCTGGATTGGCACGCTCGCCTCACGCCCACAGCCCCATGCCCAGGCCAATCTTGCGTACCAAGGCACTCTTTAGATACCACTCTCGCGAAAGTGATCGCGTCATCTTGGCAAAAACGGCTGGCGTTATACGTCCTCTTTCCACAGCACGACCTAGCATGAAGATGGCGTCACTGAGAGCCCTTTCTTCCGCCACGAGCGTATACAGCTGATTGGCTACAACTGTTGGTGCAACCAGTAGCTCGTCAATGTTCGGTGCTGGGTGGCTCTTTGAGCCTTCGATTACACCATCAGCCTTGTGCAATGCCTCGTGCAATATGGCCGTGTTGGACGTGAGCACATTAGACAGCTGCGTCAACTGGCCCATCTCAGATTGCATGGCTGGCAATACCGACAGCATTGCGTTCCGTTGGGCTTGGAGCCCTGCCATGCTAGACTCATTCTGCTGACGACTCTGTCGCCTCATGGATGCTAGGGTCTGAGCTAATTGTCTCAAAAGGGCATCTTTTTCGGGGTTGGGGGGGATGGGGGGAGGTGCCACGGATGTCTGATTCGGAAGTTCCAAAGTCAAAGGCTCGTCGAGGAGATCGGGAGGAGGCGGAGCTGGGGTATTTTGTGGTTGAGGTACATTGGATGCTCTGTTCCAATTTGGAACCATAGCCGCTTGCGATAGCCCTGGCGGTTGCTGATAACCGGGCTGCTGCCAGTGTCCATAGCTAGCAGCATGGGCTCCAGCTGGTGGTTGGGAATGAGGTACTTCCTGTCCACGCTGGCCTGGGAACTGGGACACCACGCTTGCTGTGGGCTGCGGAGGTATATGGCCGAATGGCTGTGTCTGCTGCAGGCTGGACTGAAACTGGCCTTGAACCGGACCTGTAGATTGGCCGCCGATGCGACCACTGGCCTCCGGGGGCAGCGGCGGTGCCGACTGGTATCGCGATGAAGTTTGAGGGGTAGTCGAAGTGTATGTATCGTGCTGGGATAGTGGAGATACGGTAGAGGGCCGTGTCTGACTCTCTTGGTGAGCTGTCTTTGGCGGCGGAGGGGGTGGGCGCGGCTGGTCATGGCTGACTGGTGTGGATGTGACCTGGTGTGGTAAAGGCGGAATTGGGGGCGGTGTTTGTGCCGGCTGGGGACTCTGAGCCTGTCTCGGCGGTTGGCGGGATATTACCGGAGGCTCCTTTGCGAATATATCGCAGAGCAGGGTAAGGAAGTCTCGCAGCGTCGATTTCTAAACCGAAGTAATTAGTTGAGGCTCCGTATACAAGACAGAGGGGGACAGAGGGGGGGGGGGGTACACACATCCCAGAACTCAGCCCAGCCAACAAGATACGGATGGTAAACTTGGCCTTGAGGGTCTACGTGTTGTCCAGGTCGGATGGCCATATTTCCGGTCGGTGTGACGTAGATGATCGGAGGCTCTCGTGGGTAGGCATGAGGTACCCAGACGGAAACAGGGAACCGGTATGTGCTCCCTCGAAAGTTGACAGGCAACGTCCCAGACAGGTGAAGAAGCAATGCGCTGTGACCATTCGTAAAGGCTTATTAATATCAGTCTCAGGCTTCGTTGCAATCATGTTCGGTATGGAAAAGAGGGTACGGTACTGTGGACGTCTGTTCGAGGCGCTAGAGAAGGATATTGGGCGAGGGCTTGGGCGACATCGTTGTACGTTCGATTCACATCGTGGTACTCCTGTAAGACAGAGCGGGTTAATATAAGTTGTCATATGTGTTTCAATGAAGCTCCTAATAGGGTATTCCGATGGACGTACGCTTGTAAGGACGCTGTAGAGCCAGTTGAGGACGTGTTGTTGGACGGGCATCCTCGCCGACGTCGCGGGGAACCGGACGTGAGCCTGGCTTCGCGCAGGTGCCAGTTACTTCGGGATGTCGCTGGAGCGTATAGTGTACGGAGAATGATGTCTATTAAACGCACTCATCACGTTTCCGGGGCCGTTGAGGTCGTCGAGGAGCGAAGGTCGTCGTCGTATGCGCTCAGATATGGGAGTGCAGCCTGTTCGGGCCTGACGATGGAAGCTGTAACTGTAATAATGGGACGTCGTGGCACTAGCGTAACAAGCTCCCCTCACCTCCGGTCCCATTCTGCACGAGTCTTGCAGAGTACGTACCCGGTAGCGCCCCTCCACATATTGGGGAACCACACCACGGCAGCCGGAGCACAACATTTGACAATACTACTAGTAGGGTATTATGCAACCGCAGGCTACTTTGGTTGCAGGTATTTCTCTAACGATGAAATGTACCTGGTTTCTAATTAACCTGATTGTATAGTTGAATCTGACATCCTTTCCATCTTCTTCCCCCCCGCCTGCCGCTTTACAAATATTAATATTGGTAATACTTGCTAGCAAGCAAGTGGGAGAACCCCTCCTTTCTTCCCTTCGACCGTTTACCCCAACTACTAGTTAAATACCGGATTAATAACTGGCTAATGTAAACATTAATTATACTTGTTAGTATATAGGAGAACAAAGAGTCAACCTTCTCATTGTCAAGATACGATAAACAAATAGTAGATGGTGATTTCCAATGATTAAATCCGGAGATCCGAGGCAAACTGCGTGAATGGAAGAGCCCTCTCGGTTCATATGTTAATACCTTGGCCACTTCATACCGAGAAATGGCGGCGCTCCACTAGATGATGTATTAATATATGCGCTAATAATACTGGCGTGACAGAAGAATCTGGCTTAGGAGTTCTCTGCAATTCCTCTCTTACAGTAGTACTCCGTACTAAGCATCCAGCGTCGTATGACCTGACTTGGTTCCTAGGCGCACATTTGTCATGTTTAACTTGCTATGGAGTAGTAGTAGTCTTCTAACCGGGTGTTACAACAAGTCTCAAACCATTTTCCTTTCTCCTCCTTCAACTTCCTCACCCACTCAAAACTTCTACTCTGTTTAGCCGCCTGGGCTACACCATACTTCTTCTCTCCCTCCCTTTATCTTGGTTTTGTTTAGCCAAAGTTGATTTTCTACAACCCCACCACGTCGCCATAGGAGGGGCCGCCTCGCAAAAAAAAAAAGCCATGTTGCCGCCGATCCCGGAACCCCGAGACTATGATGTCTCACCAGTTCACGGCTTCCTGCCCGAAGACCTACCTCTAACCAGGCTCCCGGACCCCTACTACAACAAGTGGGAGGCAATTGTTGGAAACCTTCAGGCTCTTGTCCTAAGCCGCAGACTGCGGGTTGTCATCCATAACCTACCGGTTCTCTCGACTATAGGTTTGGAGCATGAGACAGAATGGCGTCGTGCCTACTCTCTTCTCAGCTTTATGCTACACGCGTACATCTGGGGAGATGATGTACCCTCAGAAAGGATCCCCGAATCAATTTCTGTCCCCTTACTGGAGATATCAGATCATCTCCAAGTTCCTCCTGTCGCCACATATGCGGCACTTTGCCTCTGGAACTTTAAGCCTCTCTTTCTCGATGAAGACATTGACAACCTCGAGAATTTGGCAACACTCAGCACTTTTACCGGATCTATGGACGAATCGTGGTTCTATCTCGTCTCGGTTGCTATTGAGGCACGCGGGGGCCCCATCATCCCTCTAATGCTCACCGCGATGGACGCAGCCCGACAGCGCGACACCTTGATGGTTACGCGCTGCCTCTGTGGCTTTGCGGAACGCCTGACGGACCTGACCAACCTGTTGCAGCGAATGCATGAACGGTGTGACCCAACGGTCTTTTACCACCGTATTCGACCCTTCCTTGCGGGCAGTAAGAACATGGCTGAAGCTGGTCTTCCCCATGGTGTGCTATACGAAGATGGGAGCGGCACCGAGGAGTTTCACCAGTATAGTGGAGGAAGCAATGCACAAAGCAGCTTGATCCAGTTCTTTGATATTGCGCTCGGCATTGAACACCGCCCCACAGGAGAGAGGCATCAAGATAAGCCCAGCTCAACACCGAATCCTTCTCAACGAAACAACTTCATCAGGGACATGAGGCGCTATATGCCTGGGCCTCACGCTCGATTCCTCGAGGACGTTTCCCGTATCGCCAATATCCGGGATTTTGTCGAGGAAACTCATGACTCCCAGCTCTCTGTTGCCTACGATGCTTGCTTAGCTATGCTGAGTGCCTTCCGTGACAAGCACATTGCAATCGTCACACGCTACATCATCACACCTTCCCGCCAAGTCCGTGCACGCAGTCGTTCACGCAGTCCCGAGGTGGCAAAGAAGAACAACATTGCCACTGCTGGACGCAAGAACCAAGGTCAAGGCCAGAAAGGAACAGGAGGCACTGCCCTTATCCCGTTCCTCAAGCAGGCGAGGGACGAGACGGGTGATCCTGCAATCGAGGACTGGACCAGAAGATTCATGAAGCGACAAATCAGGGGACATGGCGACGGCGACTTCTTCAAGGGAAAGCCTGAGTATGATGGGCCTGTCGAGATGGAGGATGTTGAGGTCAAGGGGCTGGCAGGATCTTGGACCATGGACGACGAAGTTGGTGGTATTTGCCACTATTGATCCGTACTAGTTGATTCTCAAGTTCCCGAGTCTTGGTTCTGGAAGATCCTTTTTTCACAGAGTGATGCCAAAGCACTGAACAATGATATAACTATAGACGATGTCCTTGTTCAGCCAACCAAGACGTTGTTCGACTACTGTAAAACTACTACTAATAGCCCTCCCCCTATCATTGTGGTTGACGTATGGCCAGAATAAACTTACAACGATGCACATGATCTATGTACTCCATCAAGGGCACTGTGAGACTTGCATAAGGAAGCGTCCCGGCACCGGCCATGCGCCCAACTCTGAAGTCGAGACTACCCCATAGACGGAGATCTCGAAGGCTATTATGAGAGAATGGTCACAAATAAATATTGAATAGAAGCCTATGCTGTAGAAGTTGGGGATTAGGCCATATGTTTATATACTGATGAATGCCGAGTGACAAATCCACGGGTAGGCAGCTTTCAATGCATCGGAATTACCAACGGTTGGTAGGAACCAGAAGTTAGTACCTTAGGCAGGAGTTTGACTCCTAGGGGCTTTGTCAGCTTCAATCACCCAGGAGGCGTGACACGCTAATCTACAAGAGGAAAATTGTGGCCTCTCCCTTGCAGACCTCGATGCTAAGGCTCGTCGCAATTCTCCAGAGGAGCGCGTTTCTTCTGCTGCTTCACCAACTTTCCATCCACCGCGCTCGACCGCCGCCCCGCTGCGCTCACACACACCGTGCTTCTGGCGATCATCGGTTAATATCTACCCTTGAACCTCTCACAGAACTGGTCATTGTAACCAACCTGTGAAAGGCACCGACCGATGCGCATGTGGTGCTGAGGCGTTAGGTCCACCTTTGACCCGGCCTGAGATCTCGTCACCACTGGAGCATTCGCCGCACCGTGGTCACTACCACGCTCACGGCCATCCATCACCGAAATCCCAAGAAGCATCGACTTTCTTTACGTGAAAACTTTTCCCGACTCTCCCGACACAGCCATGGCCGACTACGAGGAGCTCGAGTACGAAGCGTACGGCGAGGAGGAGGCCGAGGGCATCACGCCCGAGGACTGTTGGACCGCCATTTCCTCCTTCTTCGACACCAAGGGCCTTGTCTCGCAGCAAACTCAGTCTTTCGACGAGTTCACGCAGACAACCATCCAGGATCTCGTCAACGAGTACAGCACCATTACTCTGGACCAAAAGAACCCCCCCTCGACTCCCGATCGACAAATAAACGTTCGCAGGTATGAGATCAAGTTCGGATCGGTCATGGTCTCTCGCCCGACGATCAGTGAGACTGATGGAACTGCAACGTCGCTCCTCCCCTACGAATGCCGCGACCGAAACCTCACCTACGCGAGTCCCATGTACATCAAGATTTCCAAGAAGGTGTCGGTGGCCATTGAGAGGGAGATTCCTCTGCATGAGCTGGATGAGGATCAGCAGCGAGAGCTAGCCGAGACTGGTGAGCACCCCACCAGGGTGGAGTGGGAGCTGGAGGAAGCTGGGAATGAGGAAGAGATTGGCAAACCCGACAACTTCAAGGACTCCGTGTTCGTTGGCAAGCTCCCCATCATGGTCAAGTCCAGGGTTTGCCACCTTCATAACGAACCCGACGATAGCCTGTTCATGGTCAACGAGTGCCCGTACGACCAGGGTGGTTACTTTATCATCAACGGCAGTGAAAAGGTTCTTATCGCTCAGGAGCGGTCTGCTGCCAACATCGTCCAGGTCTTCAAGAAGGCCCAGCCCAGCCCCTATACCTACACTGCCGAGATCAGAAGTGCACTCGAGAAGGGCTCGCGTCTCATTTCCAGTCTGATGCTCAAACTCTATGGCAAGGGAGACTCGGCCCGCGGTGGCTTCGGACAGACCATCCACACTACGCTTCCATTTGTCAAGTCCGACCTTCCTGTCGCCATCGTCTTCCGAGCTCTTGGAATTGTGTCCGATGAGGATATCCTCAACCACATTTGCTACGACCGAAATGATACGCAGATGCTAGAAATGCTTCGTCCGTGTATCGAGGAGGCATTCTGTGTTCAGGACAGGGAGGTGGCATTGGATTTCATTGGAAAGCGAGGTAACCGGGACCAGGCTGGCCTGGGACGTGAGAAGCGTGTCCGCGTTGCCAGGGATATTCTTCAAAAGGAAACCTTGCCTCATATCTCTCAGACCGAGGGTGACGAGACGAAAAAGGCATTCTTCCTGGGCTACATGGTGCACAAGTTGTTGCAGTGTGCTCTTGGGAGGCGCGAACCTGATGACCGTGACCACTTCGGCAAGAAGCGCCTTGATCTTGCGGGACCTTTGCTGGCAAAGCTATTCCGTGGCATCATGCGAAGGATGAACACAGAGCTCTCGACGTACCTGAGGAGGTGTGTCGAGGGCAACAGGCACTTCAACCTGGCAGTCGGTATCAAGCCCGGAACCCTGTCCAACGGTTTGAAGTACTCTTTGGCGACTGGAAACTGGGGTGACCAGAAGAAGGCCATGAGCTCGACTGCTGGTGTCTCGCAGGTGCTGAATCGGTACACCTTCTCTTCCACTCTGTCTCATTTGAGGCGAACCAACACTCCCATCGGGAGAGATGGCAAGCTGGCCAAGCCACGACAGCTACACAACACCCATTGGGGACTGGTATGCCCGGCAGAAACGCCAGAGGGTCAGGCCTGTGGTCTGGTGAAGAATTTGTCCCTGATGTGCTACGTCTCTGTTGGCTCCCCCACCGGGCCTTTGGTGGATTTCATGATCAGCAGAGGTATGGAACTGGTCGAGGAATACGACACAACTCGTGCGCCGCACGCCACCAAGGTCTTCCTCAACGGTAGTTGGATTGGTGTCCATCAGGACCCCAAGAAGTTTGCCGACAGTGTTTTCGAACTGCGACGGAGGCGACTTCTCTCGTACGAGGTTTCCCTTATCCGTGAGATCAGAGACCGAGAGTTCAAGGTCTTTTCGGATGCCGGTCGTGTTATGCGTCCTGTCTTTACTGTTCGGCAGACGGATGGGGATATTGGCGACCCCCCCAAGGGCTCCCTTGTCCTATCCAAGGAGCTCATCCAAGATCTTGCCAACGAAAACTTCCAAACCGACCCGCTCACTGGAGAAAGGCTGGCTGGCTGGGATCACTTGATTCGGGCTGGCGCTGTGGAGTACCTCGACGCCGAAGAAGAGGAGACAGCCATGATTTGCATGACGCCAGAGGATCTGGAGTCTTACAGGCTGCAAAAGCTGGGCTTCGAGATACCCGATTCTGGAGAGCTTGAACCCAACAAGCGACTCAAAACGAAGACGAACCCGACCACCCACATGTACACGCATTGTGAGATTCATCCTAGTATGATTCTCGGGATTTGCGCCAGCATCATCCCCTTCCCGGATCACAACCAGGTATGAATTGATTGATGTCATTGATCTAGTTGGACCTTACTGACTCTGTTCTACTCCAGTCGCCTCGTAACACGTACCAGTCGGCTATGGGCAAACAGGCTATGGGCTTTTTCGTCACCAACTACTCCCGCCGCATGGACACCATGGCCAATGTCCTTTACTACCCTCAGAAGCCTCTGGCAACGACTCGGTCAATGGAGTTCCTCAAATTCCGTGAACTGCCAGCTGGTCAGAACGCCATTGTGGCTATTGCCTGTTACTCCGGTTACAACCAGGAAGACTCTGTCATCATGAACCAAAGCAGCATCGACAGGGGACTGTTCCGCAGTCTGTTCTTCAGGGCCTACTCAGACCAGGAGAAGAAGGTTGGCCTGAACTACACCGAGACATTCGAGAAGCCGTTCCAGCCAAGCACCCTTCGCATGAAGCACGGCACGTATGACAAGCTCGACGAGGATGGCATTGTGGCGCCCGGTGTCCGCGTCTCGGGAGAAGATATCATCATCGGAAAGACGGCGCCCATCGACCCGGACAACCAAGACCTGGGAACTCGAACGGCTGTTCATCAGAAACGAGATATTTCTACGCCCCTTCGCAGCACGGAGAACGGCATCGTGGACCAGGTGATTGTGACGGTGAATGCTGACAACGTCAAGTATGTCAAGGTCCGTGTGCGCACCACCAAGATTCCCCAGATCGGTGACAAGTTTGCTTCCCGTCACGGTCAGAAAGGAACTGTGGGTGTCACGTATCGCCAAGAGGACATGCCTTTCACGAGGGAAGGCATCACACCCGACATCATCATTAACCCCCACGCCATCCCCTCCCGAATGACCATTGCCCATTTGATTGAGTGTCTTCTCAGCAAGGTCTCGACTTTGGAGGGCATGGAAGGAGATGCTACGCCGTTTACCGACGTCACTGTCGACCAGGTTTCCGACCTGCTTCGAGGTCATGGATACCAGTCCCGAGGCTTCGAGGTCATGTACAACGGTCACACCGGCCGCAAGCTACGTGCCCAGGTCTTCTTCGGCCCGACCTACTACCAGAGACTGCGTCACATGGTAGACGACAAGATTCACGCTCGAGCCAGAGGCCCCGTGCAGATCATGACTCGACAGCCTGTGGAGGGTCGTGCCAGAGACGGTGGTCTGCGTTTCGGAGAAATGGAGCGTGACTGCATGATTGCACATGGTGCTGCCGCTTTCCTCAAGGAACGTCTCTTTGAGGTCTCCGACGCCTTCCGAGTTCACGTCTGCGAGGTCTGTGGTCTCATGACCCCCATCGCGTAAGTATACCCCATACACACCCCAGCCTATCTTGATTGACTCTCCTCCCACCGGGACCCAATTGACTAACGGACATGACAGTAATCTCTCGAAACAATCGTTCGAATGCCGTCCGTGCAAGAACAAGACGAAGATTGCCCAGATCCACATCCCTTACGCCGCCAAGCTCCTCTTCCAGGAGCTCCAGTCCATGAACATTGCAGCCAGGATGTTCACTAGCCGTTCGGGTGTTTCTATTCGATAGGAAGGAGGAGACAGTTTGACTTGATGGTGATGTTTTGTTGGGCATAGGGGATCCAACGAGTCCCTTGGGGTGGCATTGTAATAGTCCATATATGCATTCAGGCGCAATGGGATAGGAGGCCTTAGGTTAATCCGACATGCTAGAAACGATTAACCATGACCAACCGCATAAGCCCTTTTTGATTAATCTAGTGTTACAGAATTTAGTGCTAATGTGACAATATATTCGTTCATTCTATCACCAAAAGTCACCAAGCAATAGTAGCTTGGAACTATGGCCATACCCAGCGTAGCAAGTAGTAATCTCACAGCACGGCATGTTGTTGCTTTCGACAAAATTGTTCGCGTGCTCGGTTTCCAGTGACCAGGTGTCGTAGGGGACTACTTCGGAGACCCTGAAGAACTTTGGTCGCTTTGATCGGTGGAAACATGCACATTCTGGTCGCGCTTGTATTCTTCCTCGAGGACTCGTTGCATATCGAAGTCCAGCTGTCGTTCACGCTTTATTCGCTGTTGCTCCATATCTCGTACGACGCCTTCGTGCATTGCCTGTTTCGAGTACGTGAGTTAGCGAGAGTGCGATCCAAAAGAGCGGGCATGCTCCTTCTTGAGCGAGCAGTGCGTGCACTCACGTCTTGTTCGAACTTTTGTTGGAAGTGGACAAAGGCGACAGTCCCAATGGCGAAGAGCGACGTTGCGCCCAGAGTGAGCTTGGAGGCGCGTGACATGGCTCTGGATGTCGGATTTCCCAAGCCTCTTTGCAGACTTGTACTTGAAGAGAAAGGGGATGTGCGATAGCCTTCGGGAAAGATTGTGTTGAAGCTTACTGGCATGGCAAGCTTTCGGTTCCGCGGGAAGGTGCTTCCTCCTTCGCGTCTGCATAAATTGTGCATTACAAGTGGGTACGTTGCCGAGTACCCAGATGTACCTCCTGGTGTCCAGCGGGCAACTGTGGGAGTCTAGCGATGTACAGTGGTGTACTCCTGCTAACAATAGTGTGCTTGCGCTATCCCAGGTCGGAGGGTCCACACCTGACTCGGGCGACAGCTGACGATGTCGACCACCTTCCAACTGCCCTCCTTCAGTGTACGTGCCGCAGCCTCGTTTCATCACGCCGACCTCTTCTCGCCGCCCGCCCGGTACACGACACCTACGAAGCTCCCTACTTTTTTTTCGAAAGCTTCACGATTGAACTATATTCATAATGGTACCTCGACTCCGTGTCCGGCCCGATGAAGCGCGTCCGTTACTGATCGCGAATATCCATTGTAGTCTGCTCAGAACTCGGCGGGCATCCAGACCCTTCTCGATGTACGAATCACCTTCCCCCTACGAGACGCCTTTCGCTACTAACAATTATCTGCAGGCTGAGAGGGAAGCCTCCAAGATTGTCCAGAAAGGTACGCCTCCCCCATACCTCCTTTCCCTCCCAATCGACGATGCCACTAACTGACGATGCGCCTTGTAGCCCGAGAGTGTGAGTCCCAAGACCCCGAGCCACGTTTTACCGACCCGACCGTTCCCACAGAGTACATCTGACTGATAATTGCCCCCAGTCCGCACCAAGCGCGTGAAGGAGGCCCGCGATGAGGCCAAGACGGAGATAGCCGACTACCGCGCCCAGAAGGAGGACGAGTTCCAGAAGTTCCAGGCTGAGGTACGGCGAACCCTCTTGTACCCAAGACGAACGACACTAATGCGGACGGAATACAGCACAGCAGTGGTAACAAGCAGGCGGAGGAAGAGGCCAACAAGGAGGCTGAGAGGCAGATTCAGGTCATCAAGGAGGCGGGCAAGAAGGGCCAGGCTGGTGTCGTCAAGAACCTCCTCAAGGCTGTCTCTGAGGCCAACCCCCAGCCGGCAAGCTCCTAGAAGTAGCCACTTGGATTATCGGGGGTTGAAGCAGATTTTACAGGAGCCTATTTTGTTTGTTTGAGCATGTGGCTATGTTGCCTTATAACGGGCATGTAGATGCATTAAGAAAGAGTAAATTTACAACGCCTACTTAGCCTGCTATCGTGTCAAATTACAACCTCGGGGTTGCTCGTCACTGCACGAACTCTAGCAAAGTCCCAAGCATCTCCTTCATGTCCTGACCATCCTCTTCGCTAGTATCGAGTCCGTCTCTTTGTTCCGACAACGTGTCATGGATCACAGCCAACGTCTCGTCCCGCTCCGCCAGCAATTGCTTTATCTTGCGGCGAGCCCCTCCGTCTTCAGCTGCGAGCCATGCAAAAATGACGTCGATAGTCTGCAGTGTGAAAAGTCCTGCATCCAGGCGTCGCGAGAGAAGCTCCACTTGCAGCTGCTCTGCCTCTTCTTCCGAGGCCCCTTGCTGTTCGGCTTCATTCTCCTGCTCGGCCCGCTTAACTTGGGCACTGTAATCGCGGCGGAGGTTGATGAGTTTTGCGACCTTCTCATAGTCCTTCTCGACGAATTTTGCCAATGTCCGAATCCTCTCTGCCGATGTCGCGGGGAGCAACCGCAGCATAGAGGCAAATATAGCCACCAGGTGGCTAAGGAGGCGGCGGTCGTGAGTCTTTGCGAACAGGGTGAAGGTAGACTTGAGCCCACCAGCTTCGACGATCCTCTGGCATATCCGGCCAGCCATCATCCCCGCAGCTGCATGGTCCAAAAGACGAACAGCCGGTCCCTTACTCATCTTCCCTTCCTTGAGCATGAGCAAACAGAGCTCTACACCCTCGGCGTCGACAAATTTGTCTTTTCCTTCCACCTCGTCGACGAGGCACGTCAGGGCCTCAAACAGGTTCTCCATGTACTCCTCCTCCTCGCCACCCTTTTCCGGGTCTCGTCTTCTGTAGGAAGCTATCAACTGGAGCATCAAGTCGACGACATCTAGCTGAATTAGACCCCTCCTGTTCTCCTGAGACGTCTGTGATAGGATGGCGAGAATTTCAGCCGCGTATTGCTTGTTCTGGGTTACAGTGGCTTCGGTTCTTTGTAAGCGGCTGAGCAGCCACTTGAGGAGTTCATGGTTCCCTCCGACTCGTATGGCAACGGGAGTGCGGGAGCAAAGGCTTTCCACGATTCCAAGGGCGTAGTATACGCCGTTCCTGTCCGACTCGTCGTTCTCGTCGAGGCGCGAGAAGTTGGAGACGATGAGCCCCAGCAGGTCGGCCTCTATCAGGGCGTCGACCAGGGTATTCCATTGGTCATCTTCGGCAGAAACATCGTCGTCAATCAACTCGCCAATGATCTCTATGGCGTCGATGGCAATGTCTGTGTTCTCGTGGGCCAAGAGTCCGACCAAGCTGTTGGCGCACCCGAGTCGCGCGAATTCCTCGAACAGCTCGGGATGTTCGGACAGGACTGACAAAGCTTTGATGTCGGCATCGAGGTCGGCTTCGCTCCCAATGAACTTTTGCGGTTCGGACTCAAACTTGGCGCGCATCTCGGCATTCTTGGTGATGCGCTTTTCGAAATTCAGCGCTGTCTTGCGCAGCCACCCAGCGTCCACCTTGTCCTCTACTTTTCCCGTATCGGCGCCTTCCACATAATCCAATATTTGGTACTCTTGTTTGGACACGCCACCTCCGAAAAAGCGACCTTCCTCGTCATCGTCGGCGTCCGGGGGCATTTCGGGCCCAAAGTCTTGTTCGTCTTCGTCCTCGTCGGGTGGAAGGGAAGGACCGGCCTCCATCTCGTCATCGTCGTCGGCGGCGGGTGTGTGGCGGCTTGCACCATTGGAGTTCGTTTTTACTGATTTGTATATTTCATCTATACGTGGAGAATATGTCAGTGAATTGCGCCTCGGATATGGCTTAGTCGAGGGACGACGAACTTGGATCTTTGACAGGGTCGAGCTTCCTCTTGCTGGCGACACCGGATTTCTGCGCGTTGTCAGTACTTCAATGGCTCCCAACCAATGACCGGGAGAGCGTTCACTAACCTTGAATATCTCATCGACACTCGCCATGGCTGCGCTGTGCCGTGTGTATTCCCTAGAGTAATGTCGGCCGGTCGACAAAGAAACAAACAGCGGCCAGCATCGACATCAATTTGGTACCAGAACGAGTTGACGGTTTTGGCGGTTGGACCCACCTGGCGGTCGTCAGCCCGCGTCCAGGGTGGCCAATACCGCGTCTGCGTAAGTAGGTAGTAGTAATAGTATTAGTAGTGGCACTGGCTACGTCAACCTGCCTCCATCACTGCTTCGCGATGATGGGACTATGACCTTCGTGACTGGATACGCAAGTCCCCTAAAACACTTCGAATATGTTTTGATCCAATAGGCCCAGCCTGACGAAAGGACTCTCCGGGCGCTTATACACACCACACATAGATAACACGTGCTGTCACAGCAATACTACATATATGCACGTACATTGTACTTCAAACACCAATGTATACGTACGTCGTAAGTGGCGCCACAATGACCATACACAAGCCAATGCCAGATATATCCTGACACAAAAAAACGGAAATACTAAAATATATACTCGTGTGCTACCAGGCGGGAACAGGCGGAAAGAATGGAGCAGTGGTAATAAATAGCATGTGAACTTGTAGAAGATAGTTGAGAATGGCCGTCCAAACGACGTCTTCTAGTTCCTCCCGGGTAAGAAGAGCACCATGATTTGTAGCGTGCGGAGTATTATTACACAGGACTCGTATATTACGAGCACTACGAGCAGTCGTACGCATTAATGGTCGTAATACTCTTGGTACGGAGTAGCCGTATTAATATCAGATTGGAAAGGCCTTTATTACTTCGTATTACGGAGCGTTGGAATACTGCCGGCCGAATGTATTACGAGCACAAGCAGATAAGCGCAAAGTTGACCACCATGCCATGCCACCTGCATGTCCTTAGCTAACCCCCTGAACAGCGAGGGACATTTGCACACTAGTCGCTCAAGAACAGTGGCAGAATCAGAATGACTGGCAGCAAAAGTGACAGACAGTCCAGAAACTGGAGGATGAGACGTCGGGAATTGTAATCCCAGACAGGCCGGGCCCCGCCCCATGTGGATGATTTGGGCGCTAGCACTGAGCTTGGGCCCCCCTCTCCGGGTCCTCTCCCCCCCCACTACCACCACAGGAAGTGCCAAAGTCAAGCCCCTGAGTCCCTGAGCGCTGCGAGAAGTCGACGAGTGATCTCCATGACCAGCATACGAGTAAGTGCCGGCAGGGTTCGCACATAGCATCTCCCTGTACTCACGTCCACCTTGGACGGACGGCATTCATACGAGTACTCCGTACATATCTCGAATTTGTGTAGCAATCGAGCGTTGCTCATATTGCTTATCCCGGTGCCCATTGTGGTCCGCCTGCGACAAATCGGACACCCCTGGTGGCATGTCCGTGAGCATCCCTTGCACCTGCATTCCCGCTCCTCACCTGCCTCATCCTCTGGACGAATAGGGGGCAGCACCCGCAGAGAGCCCGCAACTCTACGCAGCCCGGAATCCCGACCTCTACGACTCGACTCGTAAACGACAACTGCCACTCCAGACCTGTCGCCACTCATGACCGTACTGTAGTGCTGTCCGATTACGATGCAGGCTTCCAAGCCGCCTCACAACGACTCCTTCGGCCATACGACATCAAGACCCTCGCTTCAATCGCACTCTTTGGACCCTCACGACGAAGTCGCCCAGCCCCGGCTCGCCCCCTCCGACTACATCTTGCAACCCACGACTTACGCGCCCCCGACCCGTCGAACCGAGCCAGAGACCGCGCCTGCACCCCGCCCGGGTGCGCCAAACCAGACATCTTCGAACCACCGGTGGTCTGCCTCGACCAGCTCGAGCCGCAGAAACTCAGAGTCAGCCTCAAGAGGGCGACGGAACAGCAGCGTCGACAAGTCATTTTTCCTCGCCACTTCTCCCTCATCGTCCCGCACGACGCGCAAGCTCCAGAAGAATCGCCGTCCTAGCGATCAGTCCCACGGCAGTTCGAGCCCTCTGGCAGGCCGGTCCCCGACGCGATCGGATCCAAACCAGCAAAATTACATCGGCCTTCCATCACTTGAGCGCCTACCGTCTCTGGCGCAAGATTACTCGACGGCCTTGCAACAGCAACAGAAACAGCCGACGCACCGACTGTCGCGCAGCTTGGGCCAGACGTCGCCAAAGACCGACATCGCCGCCTCAATGCAGCAGCTCGATCCATTCACGGATACAATGCACCGGGAACAGGCACAAGAAAACCGGCCTCACGGGCACTCCCGTAGTCGCTCGGGAAAAGGCAGCAATGACTCGGCCAGCAACCGGTCCGCCAAGCCACCTTCTCAGAAGGCCATGCTTTCCCACGCATTACAAAAGGCCAATGTTGCAGTCCAGCTGGATAACAACCAGGACATTTGGGGTGCACGGCAGGCCTATGGAGAGGCGTGTGATCTACTTCAGAACGTTCTCCAGAGGACATCGGCGCAAGAGGACAAGCGCAAGCTCGACGCCATCGTAAGTATTCGAACTAAACACGTAGCACGACGCTCGATTTCGCATGCGCTGACCTTTTCCTCTTATGTGTAGCGTCACACATACACGACCCGCATAGATGAACTGGACCAATTGCTCTCGTGGCAAGACAACAAAGCCCTGCCGCCTTTCCCGGATAGCCAGCAGGAACAAGGACGCCAAGACGAACCGCTATACGGCGAGGCAACAGCATTGGCTGCTGCCACGACCAACGATGTCCAGCCCCGGCAGCAAGAAACCCGTGTTCCGAGAAGTGATGCGCAATACCATATGAACCATCCGGAGCCCGGGTTTCTGCAGTCGTCATTTTCCCGATCACCCGCTCGCTCCCCTCTTCCCGAGACTGTTGCACAACATCCTGAAGACGTGGCCCCCGCCACAACGGCGTACACTGCAGGACGTAAGCCTTCATCAGCGTCGGCCATCGACTTCTACGACGCAGATCGGGCATCCCAGGCCGGGTTCTCCACCGTATCGGAATCCGACAACGGCTCTCGAGGCTTCCAGCACGTAAGGGATGAAAGCCAAAACTCATGGTTGGACCCGATCGATGAATCTGGAGGCTCAACTGTCTCCTCAATCCATTCCCGAACTTCGTCGCTGGGCTACAGAAGAAGACATATCCGGTCAGGCAGCGGCGATACAGAAGCCGAATTCGACACCGCACTAGATGCCGCCATAGAAGCTGCCTACGACGATGGCTACGAACCTATGGAGTCTGAAGGGTTCACACAGCAGCAGGTGGACTCGGATGATGAAATTGTGGCTAACGCTCTGCGTAGGGTCGAATTGGCTCGGCAGAGAGTAAGGCAGACGGAGATAGAGGCATACGGGATGGCCAGCGAACGAGAAAGGGAACGGTTTCAACTCCAACCCCAATCTAGCCGATACACAGACCATCGCGAGGATCCCTATAGCCGAGAAGGTTTCTATGAGGACAACTCATCCGACGAAGAAGAAGAAGAGAGGATACTGGATGAAGTGGCCCACAATTTTACCAGTCAAGGCCGTGCTGTTGGCGGGCCACCCCGGAAACCGGCCCCCATACCCCGTCAGTCCGATTCAAGCGGTGTCACGTCACATACCTGGCAAAGCTCCATCGGTTCAAACCCTCCCGGAACCGGGACTACTTCGCTTTTCACTGTCACCGAAGCGGTTGGGAAGCCCAACACGCCAACGGTATCGGCCCCGAGGGCACCACCCCCTGCTCAAGCGCTCCCAGATATACCAGGCCCGCGGTCTCCAACGTCATCCCAAACAGTGCGGAACAGGCGTCTTTCTGGCAACAACCACAAGCAGTTGAAGATTGATACCGCTGGTCTTGGCCCCCCGCCGCGCGCTGCCCCCGAGGAGACGTCTGGCTCCAACCTCGATGGTCAAGAGGCTGTGGCTCAGGCTATTGGCACGAGCAGGACGGACCCCATACTCCGACATCCGACCTCGCCCGAAACAGACCCAAAGTTGGGCGAGGCCCGACCGCCGAGTTCCCCATACAGCCACCGGGTTGCTGTAGAAGGCGACGATCATTCTGGAGGACGCTCAGCATCGCCCTCAGTGAGCAAACTGAAGAAAAACTTCTCGGCGTCGAGCTTGAGAAGCCTGAAGACTCGCAACATGTCACTGTCGCATCTTGACGAAACTACGGATATGTCGCCCGTGACACCATCAGGCGCCCAATGGGGAACTTCCAGAACTCCAGCGATGCCAGCGCTGCCCGTGGCTGTTGCTACCAATCTGAGGGAGAAGGTCGAGATGTCAACAGGTGGCATGTATCTCCTGGATGATAATTTTCATTCAACGGAGAACCCAGGATCTCCCAGCGACGGCTCTCCTGATGCACCAGTGCCACTGGAGCCATGCCCGACCGACTTCATGCTGCGGCCGTTCTGGCTGATGCGCTGTTTGTACCAGACCCTGGTACACCCTCGGGGCGGATACCTCAGCTCTAAGCTATTTGTGCCACGGGATGCCTGGAAAGTCAAGGGCGTCAAACTGAAGAATGTCGATGACAAGATCGCCAATTGCGACTACCTGACGGCTGCACTGCTGAAACTGGCACGCGTGGACACATTCGATGCTGACGCAATGCTCGAGGAGATGCAGTCCATGGAAACAGTCCTGGAAAACACACAAACTGCCCTTTCTCGGAAACTCGGGAATGAGGTCGGAGTCAACAGCGCGGGTACTCTCTTCAAAGAAGCCCAGGTTGGCGTCGATGGAGATGTCGCGCCAGTCCCGCGATCGACCAGCGTGACCGGCAAATCATCTTCCTTTTCTTGGAGGCGGTTGCGATCGAAGAATTCATCTACCGCCCTAAGCTCCCAGAATCGTCGCGCAGCCGATGAGTCCAAAGAGACACAGAGCATTCCGACACTGCCCATGACCGCACAGCCAACGAGCAAGCCCGCAAAGCGGGACCTGGACCAGGTTCAATTCACCGGACCCAACGCAAACTACATGGGATCTCTCGCGCGCCTGTTTGACGCAGTTCAAGTGATTGGTAAGTTCTTGCACCGGTGTAAGAACGGCAACAGAAAGGGCCTTACTGACTGACATGCGACAGACCAGATAGCTCGCCAGGTTGAAGACCCCGGCTTGAGGCATGCGGATAAGACTCAAGTGGGACTTGAGCTATGCACACGGCATGCTGCCGAGTTCTTCGGCTTCTACATATGCCGCTTCGTTCTTGTCGATATTGGCATGTTGATGGACAAGTTCATCAAGCGAGGAAGTGAATGGGTTCTGGCTTGAACGTGAAGGGAGTACAAGGCATTCCAATGCCGGGGCCCGCGCATTTCATCCGACGCGAGAGAAGCGACCGACGCGATCCCTGAATGAGGACAGTACTGTTCCTATGAAAGGAGCTTGGTGCTGTACAATGGTTGTGGTGGTTGATCAGGAATGTGATTTTAACGATACCCCTAGAGCCGGAAATGTCTGTTGGCGACAGTCGAGGGCTTTCAGTTCCAATATTCATGATTATATGGCAGGAGGCAAAGTTCTGGATGTATTACGATCAAACAATGGTAAATATCGGTGGTCTTACGATCACAATGCAACGGCCAACTTGCCGGGCGAGTATATAGATATCGACACAGCACTCTACATACAAGAAGACTTTTCATTTCTTTTCCATACATATGAATCAGGGAACGTGCAGACGTATTGACGGCAAATCTTAGTAAATCGTTCAATTAAGAAGAAAACTCGTACGTACGCTTTTCGGGGTGCAATCTGATATTACAGAATGATACTTTGCAGCCTGGATGTCGGATCGGGGTTACTTTGTGGATCTCTCCTAATGGGGTGGTATCCCAAGACTTCGCGACAAAAAAAAAACACAGGCCACGATCAACCAGCCATCCGCTGGCAAAGACTCTCGGCACCACGAACAACTCTTGCGACAGCCATATACAATCACTCTATATTTCCCGCCTTCCCATGAACGCTCCTTGACGGCCCGATGAGACTGGCTTGGGGTGTTGGGCGAGTCTGGGCTCGATCAGGATGTCTCGCGCCACCAAGAATTGCGGCGCGTAGTAGCCAGTTCGCACTTTCTAGGATATCCGTTTCCTCGACATACCGACGAACCTTTGCCTCAAAACCTACTCCGGCCGAACTCGAGGCTCGAATTTCCGCGATACCTATAGAACGATACCGCAACTTTTGCATTGTTGCGCACATCGATCATGGCAAGAGCACGTTGAGCGACCGACTCCTGGAGCTCACAGGGACCATCTCGCCAAACGATGCAAACAAGCAGATTCTTGTACGCCTTCTCCTCTCCCAAACGAGCAAACCGTACGACAGAAACGAGCTGATATAAGCGGTATAGGACAAGCTTGATGTTGAGCGCGAGCGTGGCATCACAGTAAAGGCACAAACCTGCACCATGCTGTACAACTACCGCGGCCAAGACTACCTCATACACCTTGTCGATACCCCTGGCCATGTCGATTTCCGTGCCGAAGTCACAAGATCATATGCCAGCTGCGGTGGCGCACTTCTCCTTGTTGACGCGACCCAGGGCATCCAGGCCCAAACAGTCTCCAACTTCCACCTGGCATTTGCGCAGGACCTTGCTCTGATACCCGCCGTCAACAAAATAGACATGGCCGCGGCTGATGTCCCTCGCGTTTTGGATCAGATAGAGGCTAGTTTTGAGCTCGATCCGGAAGACGCCATCCTCGTCAGCGCGAAGACCGGCAAGGGCGTTGAAGGCATCTTACCTGCTGTAGTCGAGCGGATTCCCCCTCCTACGGGCCGCGAGGACAAGCCTCTGAGGATGCTTCTCGTGGACTCATGGTATGACAACTTTCGCGGGGTGATACTTCTTGTCCGAGTCTTTGACGGAGTGGTCAGAGCTGGCGACAATGTCGTCTCCATGGGCACAGGCATGAAGTACACAGTTGGCCAAGTGGGTGTGCAGTACCCTGACGCCACTCCGCAGAGCGTCCTGCGTGCTGGGCAAGTTGGTTACATATTCTTCAACCCAGGCATGAAAAAGATTCAGGATGCCAAATTGGGTGATACTTTTACTACCGTCCAAGATGTGGATTCCGTCGAGCCCTACCCCGGCTTTGAGGAGCTCAAGTCCATGGTCTTTGTCGCCGCCTTCCCAACGGACCAGGGCGACTACACAAAGGTGTCCGAGAGCATTAGCCAGCTTGTCCTCAATGATCGCAGTGTCACACTGCAAAAGGCTTCCTCCGATGCACTTGGTTCTGGATGGCGACTGGGATTCCTGGGCAGCCTACATTGCTCAGTGTTCCAGGACCGTCTCAAGCAGGAGCATGGTGGCAGTGTCATAATTACAGAACCCAGCGTCCCGTCAAAGCTCGTCTACGAAGACGGCTCCGAGGAAGTGATAGAAAACCCAGCGCAATTTCCCGAGGCAGGCGACCACCGCCTGCGATCCGCCCAGGTTCTTGAACCGTGAGCTCTTTGCCTGCTACCATTGGCGGTATCATATGGGTCAAGCTGACTTTTACTACTAGGTTTGTCAACGCGACCATCACAATGCCCGAAGAGTACCTCGGGCGTGTTATCGAGCTTTGCGAGGCCAACCGAGGATTTCAGAAGAGCATTGACTTCTTCCACGCGACGCAAGTTATTCTCGTGTACGAACTGCCAACGGCTCAGTTGGTCGATGATTTCTTTGGGAAGCTCAAGGGGACCACGTAAGTGCATACAGTCTCGATGTACGTAGGAACGACTTTGCTGACAGTGGACGAAACAAAAGGAGAGGATACGCGACTCTCGACTACGAAGAGGCGGGATGGCGTGAAAGCAAGCTTGTCAAGCTTCAACTCTTAGTTAACAAGCAGCCTGTCGATGCTATCTGCCGTGTAGTACACACCTCACAGGTTGACCGTCTTGCGCGACAATGGGTGTCGAAGTTCAAGGAACACGTTGAGCGGCAGATGTTTGGTAAACTCCCCATCTTCCATCACTTTGAGTCGACCAGGCGCTGACACGGCTCAACAGAAATTGTGATTCAAGCCGCCTCCGGCAATCGGATTCTGGCGCGAGAGACGATCAAGCCGTTCCGCAAGGATGTGTTGGCTAAGCTGCATGCCTCTGACATCACAAGACGTCGGAAGCTATTGGAGAAGCAAAAGGAGGGTCGGAAGAGACTAAGATCTGTTGGCAACGTCGTGATAGAGCAAGAGGCCTTCCAGAAGTTCCTGTCTAAGTAATGTACTACTTATGTGTATAATAGTTTGGTCGTATCATGGACCTAAAGGTCAGACGGCATGTGGACAGTGAAGCTGTGTAAGAGTACGCTTGGGAAGGGATGGGAGATGTATACTACTAGTATTTATATACCATGTGCATATTCGTCAATGTCTTGTTCATACACGCCTTGTAGCATCCTCTTGTGTGCTGGCAACTGGCAGTCTAGACATTGCAGTGTATTGTACATCATATCACGCAATGCTATCTATCAGTTGTCTGGCTGGCCATCCTGATATTCCTCCGGCTCGGGCAAGCCTGACCCCAATTCTACAGGCTCTGGCCGAGATAGACCCAGCCCTCCAGATAGTGTCGTCTGGTCCTGGACCAACTTGATATCAACCCCGTCGCTCTGCAAGTTGAAGATCCTGTAATCGCCGTTTGCCCACCAGCAGCCTGCAACCCCAAGCCTAAGGAAGCTGGAGTGAGAAACCACAAAAATGAGCTTTTCGGGACGTTGGTACAGGTCCTCTATACAACGTTTTCCTCTTGCCAGTATGGCAGGCTTCGCATAGGCATAGCGTCTTCCTAGGGCTGTCGTTTTGTCCGGCCAAACAGGATCTACGGAAGAAAAGTCGACAGTAGGGAACTGAAGGTTTAACTTGGCGATCGGACTGCCGGTATCGCACGGCTTGTCAAATATCTCTAGATAGTTCATTGGTTTAGTATTGTATTGACTCTTCCCTAAAGATCATGAACCACAAACCTTGCCAGTCGGCATTTGCAACTATCTGCGCCCCTCTATCCACCAACCACCCCGTAGCAATATGGGCCGTTTCCAGTGTACGATGCATAGGGCTGACAATGATAGCAGCATCTGATGCATTTTCTAGCTGACCATCGAAGCGGTGCTGAATACTCTGCCGGAGAGCTGAACATTGCTCTATTCCCAGCTCGGTTAAAGGGGGATCATGGATATCCTCGCGGCGTGGAAATCACCCAAGCAAGCACAATCAGCCCCAGACATCCAAAAGACTAACTTAGTAGGGAGGGACATGACTTATCATCAACATTATGTAGAGCTTGGGCGTGACGAATAAGTACCAGTTGTGGAGGCATCGCTCTTCCAGAATATACCACTTCTTTGGTTTGCTTCTCAAGAGTGACGGTTTGTTTATCCTACAAGCACATGTTCCGAACGAAAGCAGTTGACCACGTAACGCAGCGAGGGTTCATATTCGAATGGTCCAATGTCGTTTTTTATTTGATACAATTAAGAACAACTACAGCATAAATACAGCACACAAGGGGCAGCAATATTCTTTCCATGTAGCTTTTTTACGAATACATAGCCTGTTAAACTTTTCTTTCACATATATAAGCTACAATGGTTGTGTTTTTCAAGATATACGAAATCAAATGTCTGTATGTCTGCTGAGTTTCATATTTGAAATTCTGAATGGCTGAGAGTGTAATTGCCAATTGTAGTTGAATTTATAGGGAGCTGCGGAACTAAACCTCTCCGCCAAGAAAATGGGCCTCAAGAAAGTATTTAAATATTATGCATCTACCGATATATCATAATAAAGTCCTATTAAGTTGCTAACGCATGTATTGCATGCATCGTATGGTATAGTATACTCGTGTCGCCGTAGGTTGATACAAATTAATTTAACGACTAAGTACTTTCCTAAAGAAATCAAAGCTGCACAAGATATTTGACGATACAATATGGAAAATAGGCATTGGATATCAACCAACATCTTTGCTATCGGGGGGGGAAGTCGAAACCCCCCCGAAGAAAAGTAAGAGGACTATAATGAGAAGCACGGGGGCACATATCTATCCTTAATTCATATCGCGGAAGTAAAATAAACAAAACCCTATCTATATAACATTATAAATCCCCTACATTGCAATCAGCATGTTTATTGAATTCTCTTTCGAATTTACACCACAACTTTCTCATCGGCTTAATATTATCGTGCACGATATTAATGTGAACTACCGAACGGGGACCTCTTGCTAGCAAATAGGATTTAAAATAAATCGTTGACTTCTTTCTTTCTTTATGTATGTTTGAAAAAAAGACAGGGCGTAAAAGTCATGGGGGTATTAAATGAAGTAATTCATACGTCAAGTAGACACGTCTATGGCGGTGTTTGATTCTGACGGAAAGAAAATAATCAACCAGAATAACCGGGACAAACTTTGCAAGGTATATTTACCATTAAACGACTAAATAATAAAGCAAATGCTCCAGTATTCCATGCGTGTCGAATTGAGCGGACTAGGGTTGGCGTTCGTTTTTTTTTTTTCTATTCAAACAATACCAAAGAAAGTCTATTCTCTACTTCTTGTAATGCCTCCCCACCCCCACAGAGGATCTAAATGGCAGTATGCCGGCTTGCTTGAGTCAACATTTGTGTTTCTTTTCGGTAGAACATTGTGGTTGTTGTTTTTTTATATACTGACTGTATTGAACCGGCATTGCCAAATCTGTCTCTCTAATAGCTGTCGCCAATATGCAACCATTTCTGTTCTCGAATAGAGTTGTAATCCTGGTATTTGTTCGTCAGCAGCGGCTTGCTACGTACGTATGAGTAGACAGAGGGATCGGCTAGCCACGTCTTAAACAGGACCTGATCGACTTTATCAACCCAGATCTCAAGACGAATGTACCTGGATGTAGGTGGAGTTTCTTGGCGTGCGTCGTGGCAGATTTCACAACTATCGCCTACTCGTAGTCTGCCAGATATATATCCGTCATCCGTCTACCCTAAGCTTGGTCGTACAGTGTACTCGTGCCACGCCCCCACCAATCAAAGACCTTATCCCTCACTCGTACTAGATTTGCAACCTCCTGGTTGCAGGAATCTAACTATTTCCAAAATGTATCATTTTCGGTCGAGGCAGTGGTCTGACACGGACTGAATTTGTGGAAGATTTGCGTTTCGGTGGCAAGCGCCAGTTATACGGATGATGCTCGGAGTATCAGGGAGGCCTAGATAAATGGGGCGTGGCATGAGTACCGGATACGAGTAGCCCAGCCCTTTGGCCTTGGGCGAGTTGCCTATCCCTGTGGCCATCTACGCAGCCAGGTGTCTGTCTGTACGGAGTACAGCGTACATAAAAGACGTCATGTCGTGTCTTGGTAGTCACGCTTGGGGATATCAATGTATAAGTTGAGTGATCCTATATTAATACTTAGACGAATCTATGTCAACTTTTCTGGGCAAGAGCCTTTTCTGGGCAAGAGCCTTTGGGGTCTCCTTATTATCCTTGATGGGCATGCATGTCCACCCAAATTGATGCATAGTATCGAGCCTGCAACACAGGCTTACAACCCCTTGGTGTTGGCAAGGGAACAATGCAACTATGTATGGAATACAAACAAAAGTTTTCGTGGATGCATTGTGTGTGCTGTATCAGTGTGTCTCGGTACGGTACTATCGAGAGCTCTGGCTGGGCTCATCAATTTCTAAACGCTCCCGGGTAGCATCATTTTGAGACGGATATCTGGTATATTTTGCACATATCATATCTGAGCAAGTAACTAAAACAATCTATTTTCGCTATCATTCAATCGTCATGTCTATATCTGGGCAGACTAAATAATGATCAACTGGAAGGGTTGTTAGTAGGCGCCTTGGTCATCTTCCGATGTTGGATACAACTAACCTCAATAAGTTTCTCGGTCAGGTCGAGACAATCCCTATGGACATCTTCTATCGAGCCCATAGAGCATGACCGCCACAGGCCACCGAAGCCTTTCTCCTCGAGCTCCTCAGCCAACGAGCTGGTAGTGTCCGCTGCATGTGCAAACTTTTTGTCCGAGGATAAAGTTCGCAGCAGAGTATGGGTTGCTTCCAGAGTTGTTGAGTTCTGACCGTGCAGCAGAACATCATCCAGTATAGTGCGCATAGAGTAGCAGCTAACGGTGTTAGCAAATGGCAGTGAGTGTAGGGAGACAAACTTCTCGAACTTACAGGTAGAACATGACTGCTGGACGGGCCTTGGCGAGCTCGCTTAGCCAATGTAGGCTATGGGCCTGGACAGTGTCCTCCAAGTATTGGAAATCAACCATTTCCATCGCCGTTATCAACAAAAGCTCATCGTCCTTGAACGAGTCAACGTCTTTGTGGGTTCTCCGACTGAAGATGCTGTCCGTTTGCTCGGGATCCAGACCAGCCAGCCACAAGCTATCCTTGAGCTCTTCAAGTCCCACAGCACGAGCTCTGATCAACGCCAAATAAGGCGAAGAGGAAATAACACGGGGCGAGCCGGCCTCCCCTGACTCCGGTGTCCATGTCGTCATCTCTAGAAAGGAGGATAGAACCCGCAATGCTGTTGGCCTCGTGGTGGTATCCGTGAGACCACGAGCCAGGCATGCACATACGGCAAAATGAAATGTGTCCTCGTTGAAATGGATACCATAGGCTTCATCCAGTAGTAGAGCTGCGTCCTCCACCTGAGCTCGCCCTTGCAGCAATACGAGGACCATTTTTTCTCCTCGCACATCGCCGACTGTGCCGATGTTGGTAAGAACGGCCTCGAGGAACTGCGCTGTGCAGTTGAAGAGATTAGACGGGACGAGCCTGACAAGGGAAATCGCCAGCCAAAAAAGCTGAAGCCCATATCTTGAAGCAGAGGGAAGCTTCGCCATCATCTTCGATAAGGAAGTTATTATGGACACAAGAAGCTCGGGGCAGCTTTCTTCCTCGAAGCGTCCGACGCTGTTGCGTAAGGCCACAAGAACCTGGTAGAGAAGATCGTCATCCACCTCCTCGCGCGCCAAATACCCCATCACTGTGAATGCGCGAGGTTGGATCGCAGGGTTGTTTTGGAATGCGGTGCTGGCGACTAGACTCATCCAACGTGAACGCCAAACATTGGCGAGGTCGACCGAAGGGGCTGCAATTGAGCACACATCGAAAAGGATTGCGGCAAGGTTCTCGGTAGCAGAGAGAGCTGCCCCCGAGTCTTGCATGGTAGAAATAGATGCTCCTTCTCGTGCATAGCTGGGGTGTACAGAAAAAATATCTCCCCTTGGTTCACTCAACGTATCAAGTATTGCCTTCAACTTGCTGGACTTATTGTCATCCAGGGAAAAGGACGCGCAGGCAGCGTGTAGAGAATTGATCAACAACTTGTAAACCAACATTCGGACTGAATGGCTGCCAGTGTTTGACAGCATTGTCACGATGTGGAATACTTCCGGAAGGAAAAGTTGCGACTGGATTCCGCTGTCGAAAGACAGTGCAAGACAGAAGTGAAGCAGGACGCATATTTCAGCCCAGACTGCGTTGTCTGGGAGAAGCTTTGTCGGCCGAAGCGACGACCGATTCAAGGCCTTTCGCAACCGTGACAGAATCTTGCCGCGCAGCGTTACACTTCCCAGACCGACAGCAATAGATGAAATGCTATCGAGGACTTCCTCATGGGCGCCGTAGCCCATTGCGGTCTTCAAGAGTTCATCCAGGAAAACATCAAGGAGAACCTCATCCTGAGCTATGACTGGCCAGACCACATCACCAAGGGTGTATGTGAGTGCATTGTCAATTATGGCAAGATCAATGAGTTTGCGGAACAAAACCGCGACCCTTTCTCTCCCCTTTTCAGCATCCGGCTCACTTGTCAATACCGCAGTCCGCAGTCCCGAGAGCCAGGGGGCCATGTAGGCCAAGCTTAGTGGCTTCTGGTCTTCGGGAAAGCTCTCCCAGCCAACGAAAAACTCGGTGAGAAAATCAGATGTCAGCTGTGGCTCTGAGGTGGCAAGCTCTTTACTGATACCAACAATGAAATTGCTGGCGTCCAACGGAACGGAAACATCTGATCCCTGTTAGAGAATGACATACTGAGGCATATATATTTGGAGTGTAGCAAACCTTTGGAGCAGACAAGTCTACTGGCGGAGCCGAATTTGAAAGCCTTGCAAAGGGCAGCGAGGAGATTGTAGGACGACACTCTGAGGACAGTGTCTGGACTTGAAATGTTTGTGAGAGCCAGGTTGAGCAATGTCCCTGGAACATCTTGGGGGCGAATCAGCCTTTCGAGAGGCTTGAGACTCCTGCTGTCCTTCCCGTAATTGGCTTTCGCTGCCCTGATGCTTTGCAAGACTTCTGCCTTTGCAGGACTGGTGAAGTACATGACTACCTTGCCACTATCGGCTCGGAGTCCAAAGGCCGAGTCGTCTTCAGTCTGCATAGACGTCGGTGCTTCATCAATGTCTCCGATACGGAAGATGTCGTTGATAGTGGTACTCAACATGAAGCCCGCAAAGACCTCTTGCTTATTAGCTGTGGTCACTTGCACGAATTGGCTACCAACTCTGATGATCACCTCGATCTTCCCTTTGGACTTTGAAAGACGAGTAACAGGTTGGTACCCGAATTGGGCATCTTGGACGACACTGAGGGTTTCTTTCGGGAGGTGGAGTCGACTGAGAGGAAGGTGGACTTTCAGGTCGTTGAGGTTTCCCAAAAGTTGGTACTCCACATTCTTAGGGTGGAAAACGCTTGCCTCGTTTCTCGTGCATAGCCGAAGCAGTCGCCTGAAGCAGCGTCTATGGCGGCATGTTAGCTCCACCAAGAGTAGCGTTTACGCCTGTACTTACTTGAAAGCATTGTTCATGTTGTAGATGTACACGCGTGAGAGATTTTGAGACAGCTCAGTTGGTGTGAGAAGTTCCAACATGCGGAACAGATCATCCTGAGGTTCGTTCCGTCCGTTGTAGCAGGTTGCATCAATGAGTATACCGAAAGGCTCGTGCCAGAGTCTGCTTGCGATCTGATCCGTGTACGAAATTTAGTTTTTGGAGGCACATTATAGAAGCCCGCGACCTCAGAATTCCAATTTGGGATCCAAGCCTTACCTTTAGATAGCAATAGAGTAGCGTGTCGTGGTCAATTCCCTCCGTTTCAATATTCCTCATAACCACACATATAATGGAGAGTCCGTCCTAATGGGGTATTAAACCTCGGAACGTAACGTATGAGCTTGAACATTGAACATACCTTGCTTTCACCTCCATCATATACAGCTCGGGCTGTGAGAAATGGCTCAGTCCCCTTGAATGCGTTGCGTAGCATGAAGTTTTGGAATCTGGAATACAACGGTGGGCTATTGATGGAGACCTGCGGGCGGTTCCAGGAAACAGCCAACGGCGGTGGGCCCAAATTGGCGATGAGGTTTCGTAGTGGTTCCAAGGTAGGAGAACGGCCACGGGAAAGTTCCCCAGGAGATCGGACATACTCTCTCCGCTCTCTGGACACCAGCGTTTGGCGTACATGATCCCAGTGATCGTACAAAAATCTGTGCAACGAAACGCAGGATCCAAAATCAAACAAGTCGACGCTTGGCGGACTTTCAACCGGTTCAGACATCGCCTAGGAAGGTGAGTTAGCCATGAAATCCCCGTTAGAGAATGTGTAGAGTGGTAGCTTACCGATATTTCTCGTAGGAACCCAGTGATGTCGAACACGTTCTGTACCAAAAAATCATTCAGAGGGAACATGTACGGCTCTTTGACACCGAATAGGACGTTATTGGCGAGGTTTTGAATGATCTTGGCAATGAGCAGAAGACCACGACGCATCTCCTTAGTCGGGGGCATAGATACCAGCCCCTCCACATCCGGAGCAACGATGGCGGGGCAGAAGAATCGCAGGAAGATGAAGGCTCCGACAGCTGTGTACTTCGCATCCGGGAAACGAGGTTCAACCGCAGTCACGATCTATGCCTTAGTTAGCATA
This sequence comes from Geosmithia putterillii, assembly GCA_900188575.1. Lineage (NCBI taxonomy): Eukaryota > Fungi > Ascomycota > Sordariomycetes > Hypocreales > Bionectriaceae > Geosmithia > Geosmithia putterillii. Next base: position 2,637,462 of record FYEU01000301.1, on the reverse strand, counting down.
ACCCCCCCAAATTGACCATTCTCCACTCACAATGTTGCAGAGCTTCCTCAGGCATGTCGGGATGTTCGACTCCGAAGCACAAATGTTGTCAATGAACACCTTGGCCACAATCCGCAAACGAAGGGCATTCCTTTGAGACTCCTCGACCGAGCCCACACGGGCAGGGTCGAGCTCGAGGTCCAATTCGTGGGAGGTGAGCATGAGGCGCTCAAGGACCTTTTGCAGAGTATCCTTCAGATACTGACCCCCTTTCCATTTCGCATACACAGAGAGCATCTTAGTCGGGACGCTTGTGCGTCTCAGTAGTTCCGACTCGTTTTCTGGAGATAGTCAGTATTTCAAGTCTTTAGTGATAAGAAAACATCGTAATGGAACAAGGAAAAATACCGGTATCGTCAACCTCCTGTTTGATGAGAGCTTCGAAGAGCTCAAATATGAGACCACGTTGCTCAAAGACGGTTAGAAGGCAGATCGCAACTTCGTCGACTTCTGTGCTGGGGCAGATGGCGCTCATTGACACGGAAAGCGAGAGATCCTTTGTCAAAAGCTGCAAACCTGTTAGTGATATTGCTAAAGTTGCGAGGTTGACTCATTTACTCACATCGAGAAGTTCTTCGTACTTCTCACTGACAGCCGAGTCGGTCAAATTGCTGAACTCGGTTCCTTGAACCAGAATGTTGTAAAGAACACGGACAAACGCCGTCCGAATCTCGACATTCTCATGGTATCCAATGCTCAGTGAGTGTTTAAGGCCAACGTCAATGTTTGCACTGAGCAAGTTTGACAAGATTGTGATGGCAAAGTCTGAGTTAGAAACGCTCTCCTCGCGATTAGTACCCGAGTTGGTATCGGATTTGGAAGAATCAGGGCCCTCGTAGTTCAGAAGAGACAAGAACCTGTTGAAGTAGGTATGAAACATTTGAGACTTCATTTCACTCATCCCCGCATCGGTTTGACTGTCGGATGGATGGAGGGGGAGCCTGAAGGTGAGATCGGCGAGTGATTTCAAGCAGGCCTTGTCTAGGTCTCTTTGGATTCGCGGAATGTCGTCTTGCCTTGTCGTGCTGGCCTGGTCGCGGTGGGGAGTTCTTGGCCGTGCGATCCAACCAAAGATACACTCCAAGAGCTGGTTTCTGATACGAACATCGTCGCGCAGATTCAGGTGCTCTTTTCGCTTCGTCACCGCTTCACACAGGTGACAGACGCGGATTTTTACTCTGAGCGTGTCTGGTGTATCGGAAACACCATCCAAGAAGTTTGCAAAGTTCAGAGTCAAGGCCCCAAGGTGAATTGATGACGCTGCTCCCAGGTCCGATGGGCTTTCGAGGCGATCAACCAACGCGCGAAGCAATGATGCACTTTGTTCCGCAAAGATGATTTCAATGTCTTGCGCTTTGTCCGACGTGGCGAGCGCGCCAGTGAAAAGTACTTCGAGTTCTGATTCCAAGGCTCGGAAAAGGGGCTGGTAGAGTGCTGGAGAGGCTTCGCTGGATAACACTTCCCTCATTGCCTCCCGAACCCGGATGTTTCCACACGCCAATAGCTGAATGCTCAACCGAAGGTACCGAGTGAGAAGAGTTTCCTCGTAATTCTCTGAAGAGAGTCTGTCGATCCACCTCAGCCCCCCGAGAGCGGGTTCTTCGAGTATAATGGCTTGGTCGGCAATGCAGATTCCACCTAGCGATGCGAGGAAGCCGGAGAAATTACGCCACTCAGAAACGACTTTGTCGTCGATAGCATCAGACTTGGAGGTGGATACGTCTTTGGCTAGATGTATCCATCTGTCAAATGCGGTCTCCCACGCATTGAGTATACCAGTCGTAGGGAATTGCATGCGTCTCAGAAGACCTCGGATGCGTTTTTGGAAAGCAACGAGGCCAGTGAATCTGAAGTCGCGAGAAGCGATTTCACGAAATATCTCCCCGTTACGGAGAACAGAGGCCGATGCTTTCGCAGATTGTGCAACTTGGTCAATTATTGCACATTCCTCGAGAAAGAAGCCAATGCAGGAGGTAACTAGCTGGCATGTCTCTGCCTCCGCAGAACAGAGAGAGACGAGGAGCACAGTTTCGAGTCTTGAAGATGCTGTGACAACATCGGACACCTCATTGGGAATATCCGAAAGTTCCTGTTTCAAAACGTCAGGCTTTAGTTTCACAGTAACTCAACACTATAAGACTCACGGGTATATTCTGCAGGAGAAGCAAACGAGACTCAAGGCAGCCATGCAAAGTTGATAGCGCACTGTCGCTCGTTTGCGCCGAAATGCGTTCACAAAGGCTGAGCAGAACCTTCGAGCTATCAAAAGGTCAGTTTTCCTGTAACCAGTAGACGAGTATACTTGAATCTTACCTTCGACTCCACAGATCTTTTCGCAGCTGAGGTGGTCCAAGTTGTCGACCCCTCTCCAGCGATCGCGATCTGAAGACCTCCCCATGCTCATCAAACAGCCTCCTTGCAACTTTAGTCGCAATTTGTCGCACCGCTAGCTCCGGAGACAAGACGCAGAATAGGAACGGCTTGAAGAATCCGTTTGTGGAGCTCGAGCTTGACGGGTCTTCCAGTAGCCGGTTGAGGGATGTGTCCAAGAACTCCAAGATACTGCAAATCATATCAACACTATCTCTGCTGGCAATGGAACGCTTGTGTGTGTCTGGGATCTGTATAGTCTCGATCTGTAAAGGTCAGTTTTTCTATTTTAATTGGCCGGAAGTATAGATGTGACGAACCTCAAGCTGTGATTGCATGAATGGAAGAAGCTGGTCAAACAGCTCTTGGTATTGAGAGGCAAAAGACTGTCGTGCGAAGTAGCAGCAAGCTTGGATGGCCGCAATCTTGAAAGTGTCGGGCGAAGATCGGGAGATGCAACTTTGAACCAGGGTTTGAATACTGCCATCAAGATTCAGATGAGCCAAGCTTACAAAAGCAGCGGTCATGGTATCTTGATCGAATGTTGGGGTATCGAATGAAGAAGTTGGAGACGGGGAAGCTGAAGATGGAGTGCAAGAGAAAACGGATTCCCGCACTTCGTCCTGGACATCCAGAGCATAACTCATGAGGGCGGAGTCACTCTCAGCGTCAAAATGACGTGCAGCCCGAAGGAGTGAAACCAAACAATAAGCAGCCGGTCCATTTCCGTTGCGCAAACTCTTCTTAAGCCCATCGAGAAATGATACTTTCTTGACTATACCGCTGCTTTTCGCCTCCTTTAGATTACTCGCGACCTCGAACACGTCGGGCAACAAATAGAGTAAGGAGGTCTGCAAAGGAAACAGGAGTCCTTTGCGTTTGTCGCTTTCCGACGCCCTTTGAGTCATGTCGAAAAGGGAGTCTGCAGATGCATCGAGCCTCTTGCGTCTCAGGTGGAGGAATACAAACTCATCGGGAAATCGGTCTATCCACCGAGTGATGAGCAGAGGAACGACGACAGAAACGGCATGCTGGTACGGTCTTCGAAAATGAAGGTAACTGGAACATATCTCCTGGATGACCTGCCGTAGTTTGGAGACATCGACCCAGAAGAAAGAAAGAAGTCGGACTACTACCAGCGCAGATGCTTCGGCATCACTGGTGGCCTTCGTGTTCTCGACACTGCCTGCTGCCATGGTGCCTCGAATGCTGTAAATCGCATTCCTGAAGTAGTCGAAGCATGAGGTCCAGCTAGATGCGCTAACATATTCTACCACAAGCTTCACGTAGCCGTCTAGCTCAACGAGATGGGTATCGAGAAACTGAGAAGTAGCTGGTCTGGCTTTGGCTTGCCGGAGCCTAGGTACGCTGACATTGCGCTTCGACACTTGGTTCAAAAGAGTGTGTGCCGGCAGCGTATAGTCTTCGGGTATGGGCTCGAGAAGTGACTTGAGGGCGTCAAGAATCCGATGCACCAGCTCCTTCTTCAGTGACGGAGGTTCCGGGCCTCGTGTATCGTCGTCGGCGTCGTCGTCGTCATCGTCTTCCTCGTCTTCCTCGTCTTCCTCGTCGTTGGCGCTGCTTCCGCCATCGTGCGACAAGGATGCCCACTGCGCCGAGCAGCAGTCGGCTGCCAAGCCAAGGACATGCAACTCGGAAAGAAGAATATGAGCTGGGTGGGAAGCGACACTTTCGTAGGGACGGGAGAGACTTTCGAGAAGCTTGAGAAGCGCTTCGAGCACAGGTTCGATGGACGTTTTACTAAGCTCTACCAACGTGGCCCGGGTGATTTTGAGGATATCGTCTTCTGGTAGGGAATGGCCATTGGTACCTGTCCGATGCGGTAGCTAGGTACTAATGTCAGTACCTAGTGGTATACAAGAAAACAAACGCCCCCGAGCTTAATTCAAGGGCTCATGGTAGCCTGGCATCGGGTGCAGCGACATGTTCCTTACCCGAGTGGCCAGCCTGTCGACGAGGGAGCCGACTAGGCCAGCATCCGCATCCATTTCTATAGCATCGAGGGGCAGATTCGAGCCGACTGTTGGAATGTCGTCTTTGGAGGTCTCTAGTATGCCCAGACCAGTTTATTGCCCGGGATTTGGGTTGCGTCTGACGTTGTCGGGTGGGAGTTGGGTCGCAGTCAAGAGTGGAAGGCGGGTGAGGGGTTCAATGCAGCCGTTCGACTGGAAGCTAGGTGCTAGCTCTGCAGAGATATATCGGAGGAGGAGATTGAATGACAAAGTGCAAGGGCACTGTCTCGATGTTCTTTCGGAGCCCGTTCTTGGCCAGAGAATTGTAATATTTGGCTAGGTTGGCACTTCACAAGTTTGGTGCTACGCAGTGCGCAATCTCGAGCCCCCCCCCGTCCTCATCCCTGAGCAAGTACTCCACGTACTGCCACAGGACTTGACCCCGCGTCCATTAACGGGCCTTAATGGCCCACACGACAATTAATAACTCTTCTACCGTCCTTACAATGTACGTCGCGACAATTAGTATAGTAGTAGTATAATACGCTACTACTGCTACTACTTACTACTGGTACACTTATATGACGCCGTGTAACTACGAACTTTGCGGTAGCTTTACCACTTGACAACCCAAAGCAGAAAAAGGCAGAGGAGAGAAATGAAGCCAGACTCAAGTGTTATTAAACGCTGACAGGCATCGCTTCCATTTACTGATAGCTTGCGCGTCCGTCATATCTCAAGAATAATACAGTAGCGCTATTGTCGGGTTCAAATCCTTGCTATAGGCAAGCCATCGCATATAACTACATAGCACAAAAACGAAGAAAAAAAGAAAACTTGAAAGTCCAGCAAATATGAGTTCACCTCCAGCCTCGGGAGTCCCGGTGCTGACCATTTGATCTGTTGGATTGATGAGGGGGCGGAGGACCTTGGTAGCCAGGATATCCTGGAGGCCCAGCATGGTGCCCTCCCCATCCTTGGTTATACCCGCCACCCCTACCGCCGCGGTGATGCGCCGGAGGAGGAGGAGGGGGGACACCCATCCCGAATCCCGGAGCCCCCGGAGGAGGCGGTTGCCAAGACGGCGGAGGAGGACCGGGGTAAGGAGGCATCGGCTGACCATAGCCACCACGTCCATAGCCGCCCCCTCTATACCCTCCTCGGTTGCCTCCACGGTGACCCGAGCCATAGTGCATGGGCTCCTGGCGGTTGTTTGAATGATCAAATCTCCCTAGTGGCGCGCCGCCGTAGTTGCGCCCCCCGCGTCTAGCCTTGCCTTTCATGATTTCGATATCACTCCGTGTCAAGGCCGGAGGAGGAAGTTTCGCGCCCCGCAGCAGCATCGACTTGTGAGTATGCGAGGTAACCGGCATCTCATAGTTGACCCTAGTCAAATTTGTTAGCAACGCCGTGGCCAAAATGGAGTGTTCACAAATCACGCAATGCGCTTAAAAAAAGAAAAACAAGAAAAACTCACACTACCGAATGGTCGTAGTCGAGGTCTGCCATCGTCTTTCGTTCCAATGGATATTGCAGCATGCCATGGGGGACGTAATCGGATTGCTTGGCCACCTTGCCTGACAGACCACCGCTCGTTTTGGGATTCAGTTGGAACTGCGGAGCACCTTGCTTCTTGGAATAGAAGTTGGTGAGAATCTCGTCGTAGATCCCTTCGTGAGAGTCAGAAAGAATGAGGACATCTTTGCCAACGTCGTTACGGGCCAAGTCAGCGTCGCTGAGCATTGGGTACTTGCTCTGCACGGCAGCCAGTAACCGTGGCATTTCGATGAACGGCAACAGCGCCACACCTTGCCATGCCATCTTCTTGCCGTTCAGGTCAACCTCGAAGTCTTCTGGATAGAAATCGATGATATTGCTGTCCTTGTTTGTCATGAGATCATGGAAAACTTCGGGCAGAGCATGGCGCGACGCAGCCGGAAGAACACTCATCAGCTGCTCGAACGGGCGCGAAATACGTCCCTTCTCAAACGAGATCTCCATCTTGTCGATGCCCTTGAAATCGGCAGCGAAAGGGGCGTAATGATAAGGGTAGTACCACTCCCAGGATGGACATCCTTGAAAATAGTACTGCAGAACCCAGGCCAAGCCTTCGGCGTAAGCACGTCCCACCTCGTGGCGAAATGCAATATCGCCGGGGTCCTTGTGAAACTTTTGCTGGTAGTAGCGATCTTGGTAGCCGTCTTCCCACAGCCGAACGTCATCAACTGGTGGGTCATCTGCACCGGTCGACGGCGCGCCGTTCCCCTGCGCGCCAGTCGTTGCAGTAGCCCCGCTGTCTTCTCCAAGCTCCGATGCCTTTCGCTTTCCCAGGGATGTCGTAGGGACCTCGCCTTCCGCGTTCTCAGCAGAGGGTGGCTTGCCACCCTTCAGCTGGCTCTTAAGGACACTAGCGGCGCTTTTGTTCGCAGCGTTGGCATCCTTGACTGCGTCGCCATTGACAACCATATCGTGAGTCAGAGTCTGAGCAGGTTTCTTCGGGAAAGACCCGATGGGATGAAGCATCTGACTAGGTGTGTGATCTTGGTGGTTGTTTCGTTTCCCTCCAGGGGCGCTATTCCTTGCGCCATTGTCATTTTGGAGCCGTCGCCGCTTGGCGTTTGCTTCTCGCCGGTCTTCTTGCTCCTTCCTCCTCTTGAAAATGGCGTCTTCTTGCTTCGCAAGTCCATCCAAAATACACTGAGCTCTCTGCATGTCAATGTGGCCATCTTTTGTCACATACCCCCCCATGGCTGGAAGATTGTCCCTCCAAATGGCCGTCAAAGTATCAATGCCATCTTCTCGGATTTCAAGTGCTGGCAAGTGGGGTAGAAAATCATTTCCGACGAAACAGCACATGAAGATCCAGTCGTCCACTGCGCGCTCCAGATCGAATCGGAAAGGAAGGCCGGGAATACTGAGCTCAATGGCTAAGTACTCCCTAAGAACCGGGACATGAAGCCATATAAAAGGCTTCAAAGAGACAGCATTGTCTTTCTCATCGAACTCGCCTTCCTTCTTCTTGGCCTCGCCCTTGCAGTTGCGAGCCTCGTGGCCTTTCTGCCCGCACAGTTTGCATGTCCTTGACTTGCTGTCTTGGAAGAAAACATCCTCGCGTAGAACACGGAAATGGGGCTCGTGGGTGGCGAGTCCAAGCATAATCAGATCAGCATCAAGACCATAAATGACATGGCGCGTGTTGGGGTCGTGATCAGGGGAGGCTCTCTGCGAGCGAACAAAAGACATGATCTTATGCTCACCCTCCCCTGGAACGGTCGCATCCGAAATGAGGATCTTGAGCTTAGCCCAGCCAGGATCTGTGTTGAGTTTATATTGGCACCAATAACGCAGACTAGTGGCGAGAATATCCATGAATGGCGTGCCAGGCGTGATCGAGTTGGAGTCAAAAGCCTTCTTCGCAATGGTTTCGTTGTTTTCGAGAGATGACTCGCCGCCATTCTGTTGCTTCAAGAGTTTAATAAATTCTTGCTTTTCGATCTCCTTCTCCTGCGCTTCCTGGGCCGAGCGGAAGCGCCTTGACCGCTGCTGGTTCATCTTGGCACGCGGCGCAACACCGTCTGAAAGAATTGTCAGTATAAACCGGAGGTACATGCATAGGGAACCACTTACCAACTGCTATCACGAGCATCTTCCGGGGACGAACCATGTTAACAACACGGTCCGTGTATTTGAAGACTTCGAGCATCATTTCTTCCTCGTCCTCCGGGGCTGGCTTGTCCTCCGGGTGCGAACAAGGATGCACGATACCATTCATATCGAGGTAAAGGTTGTCGAACTCCTCGCCGTTTGGGTTGGGCTTCGTGGTGTCAACGGGTATGGTAGATCCATCGTCCATGACAACAGGCTGATCCTCAATCACGGGTGAAATGATCTTCGGGTACCTGTTGGAGAGCCATCGGAAAGCCGCTGGGATACCCATATTGGAATATGTGAAGGTGTGCTTCCAAGTATATATCGAAGGGTATAACGCGATGGGCGCAGGTGGCGTGGCCTCAGATATGGAATGGCGATGACACAGAACAAGGCCGCATGGAGAAAACCGAGATGATTGAGTGCCGGGACAAAGCGATGGCAAGGGTTTCGAGTCGGGACGGGTTATGAGCTAGTCGCGCTGCTGCGTAACAGTTTCTGCGTAGTCCTCCCGGACGATACACAAAAAAGTAGCCTGAGAGATCTTCCACTGCTGTAAGAAAATAAACCGCCTTTGCGAACAAGAACGAGGATGTAATAGGTAAAACCGCGACTAGTAACTTTTTTTTGCTCCGAGGGCGTTGACATGGGGAGGTTCGCGCTCGTACCTAATGTGGCTTTTCTGTCCAATAAAGAGCGAGAAAGAGGCGTCGCATTGTGGCGGAAATCTTGGTCAGCGATATAGCAATGCAATTGTACGAGGATATGTATCTAACGGGTTTATTTACGCATGGTCACAAAGCAAGCTGTCCAGTAGCTTGCCTGTATAGCTGCCATTAATACTTGAAGAAGCACAATCAGCTCATCGTTCAGAGGTGCGTGCCTCCTGCGTCTTTATGGTTTGGGCGGAAGGACCGATTTTATCTTCCAAAACTGCATACTGCTCGACCTCTTTGTACTAACAACATTGCTCCTTGCAGATAAGTTTGCGTATGGAACAGACGTCGAACCCCTGAGCACGGCTTGTTCTGCCCGTCGAGCCATATGCTATATCTATTCCGACACTTGCCTCCGACACTTGTTTCCGAAGCATAGAAAGGGGAAATAACAGCCGACACGCACGAGGGCTGCCAATGGCACCCAGAGGAAATTTGAACCCTCATGTTTTCAACAATATCCTCGGCGCCGCCGAAGCAGTCTGTTAGCGAGACGATTACCACACTGAGCGGCCGCCTAAGCTCAGCAACGCTCCTGGAAGATCGCCGTGCTGCTATTCTTGGTCTTCGAAGCTTCGCAAAAGATTATCCAGCTTCCGTAGCATCAGGGGCGCTAAGAAGCCTCATCGGAAGCTTGAATAAGGACGGCGAGGATGTCGATACGGTGAAGGTTGTCCTCGAGACTCTTCTTATGCTATTCAGTCCCAACGAGGATAGCCCGGAGGCATCAGATGAAATCGCCCTTTGGCTCGCAGACGAGTTTACACAGCGCCAGGAGAATATCACCCTGCTTCTGGGGTTTATTGACTCCAATGATCTTTATGGTCGCCTTTACTCCCTCCAATTGCTCGCCGCTATTCTTTCAGCCCGTGCGGAGCGTGCCGAAGAAAGCATATTCACCGCACCCCTCGGGATATCACGACTTGTTGCTGTGCTTGACGATGGAAGAGAGGCGGTGCGCAATGAGGCAGTCACCCTATTGACATTCCTGACCATCACATCTATCGATATCCAGAAGCTTGTGGCTTTCGAGAACGCCTTCGAGAGAATTCTCAATATCGTGGACGCTGACGGTTCACTTGCTGAGGGGGGGAGAGCCGTCGAGGACTGTTTTATTCTGCTTGCCAATCTACTTCGTCGCAACACCACCAACCAGTCTTTGTTCAGGGAGTCAGGGTGTATCAAACGGCTCGCGCATTTACTGGAGCTGCTGTTACGCGCTCAGAGCGACGAACTGGAAATCGCGGATTGGGCTCTCATGCAGCGTAATCGCAATGTCTACGCGTTCCTTGCAGTTGTCCGTCTTTTCTTGACTCCGGGTAGTGTCGGAACTAAACAGAACCAGGGTGCTTTCCTACAGCAAGGCGTCTCCTACAGTGTTCTACAGCTGGCCTTCAGCCATCATGCTGACGCGCAAATCAGAGCCGAGGTTGGTTATTACCAAAGACTAGCCCATAAAACATAGCCAGTGGCTGATAACAATAGGCACTTGCAACCAGCGGCGATCTAATACGCGGCCACACTACCCTCCAAGAGTCATTTGCTCAGCAAATGGTGCCTGCGCCACTTCAGGATACATCTGGGCAACCTGAGCAGATGAATGGCCATGCGAAGGTTTACGTGATCGATGGCTTGCTCGATTTGACACTGGGTGTCCAGGAGAGTGGTGCTTTTGACATTCGTTTCGCTGCTTGCGAATGTCTTAAAGCCTACTTCTTCAACCACACGGAAATCAAGGCTCATTTTCTAAGCCGTGCGATTGAAGGTTACCAAATGGGCAGAGATGAGGCGACAAATGTTCTCACCATTCTGCTCAACCCTGCTGCTGTCGTCTCCCCCAATGACCCCTACCGATCCTGGTTTGCTGCCGTCATTGCTTTTCACCTTCTCTTCGAAAACCCCACAGCCAAGTCGAAGGCGTCGGGCCTGACAGAAGGCGACTCGGAGAATGGTGAAGAAGTTGTCACAGGAATCCAGACCCTGGCAGCCCACCTGGTTGCCGGGGTGCGTCGAGATGATGACCCTAGGATTCTCGTTGGCTACCTCATGTTGCTTCTTGGTTGGCTTTTTGAGGATATTGAAGCTGTCGATGACTTTCTTACAGAAGGGAGCAATGTGCAAAGTCTCATACACATTGTACTTCAGCCTGTGGTCCCGGGTGGAGATCTTGTGCAAGGCCTGTGCGCCATGCTCCTTGGTGTTGCATACGAGTTCTCTACAAAGGATTCGCCCATACCGCGCTCCACGTTGCAATCGATTCTTCTGTCCCGACTAGAGCGCGATCGGTATCTTGACCGTTTGAAGAACCTTCGCGGCAACTCCTTCATCAGGGATTTCGAGGTGATACCCCAGAAAGCCGATGCTTCAGCATTGGGTATGCTGCCGGAAGTCTTCTTTGATGCCGTCTTTGTAGACTTCTTCAAAGATAACTACAGCCGTATAGCTCGCGCTATAGACCGGGAACCGGGTCTTGAGATATCGGTTATCACCAACGGCGTACAAAAGGGCGTGTCTAGGGAGCTGGTAGATTCACTGCGCAGCCAGGTCGAGGAGAAAGAGCAGATGTTGGCGGAGTCAGGGGCAACTCTTGCATCTCTCGAGCAACAGCTGAGCCAAGAGCAAACGGAACATCGCCGATCGAAAGAGAGTGCTGCAACTGAGCTGAACAGGGCCAAAGAAGCGACTGAGGCTCGGAAGAGAGAATATGATGTCGAGATCCGGTAGGCGATCGATACATCAGGCATGAAACATAAAACTTCAGCCCCAGTTGCTAACTATGCCACAGAAAATTACAGACTCAACACTCTTCAACGGCAGCTGCCTTCGAGAAGCAAGCTGAACAATTACGAAGCCAAATTGCTGCCAAGGAGACTGATCTGCAGAGCCAATTGGCAGCTAGGAATGTTGCCTTCGAAAAGCAGGCCGAGCAATTGCGGAGTCAGCTCAAAGCCAAGGAAGAAGAGCAGCGCAAGGTGCTGGCTACCAAAGAGGCTGAATGTGAGAAGCAGGCCGCTACTTTACGGGGCCACATGAAGTCCAAGGAAGCCGACTACGAAAAGAAGTTGGCTCAGGCACGACAGAACGCCGAAACCGAAGCCGAACGCTTGCGTAGAAGGACAGAGGCCGAGGTTGCAGACCTCAAGGCCACGATAAGCCGCCTGGAAGTTGACCTAGTCAAGGTGAGTAGTATACACTGGACCCTAATTGTCTCCGGGCTTGACTAATTACATGTGTCGCAGTCCAACAAATCTAAGACGCAAGAGTTGCAATCGCTGCGGGAAGATCATGAAAAGGTCCTGGCTAAGAAAACCAAGAGCATCAAGGGGGCAGAGGATAAGTGCCACGGTCTTGAGAAAGAATTGGAGGAAGCGCACAAGGATACAGATAAGATGAGTGCCAAAGCTAAAAAGGTACAGTCTTGAAGCGTCTACTGGTCAAGAGGGCAATAACTAATCAAATACATATAGGCTGAGACCGAGAAGTCCGATGCCGTCAAAGCAAGGGAGGCGACACAATCTGAGCTTGATGACCTTCTCATGGTCTTCGGTGACCTAGAAGAGAAGGTCGCAAAGTACAAGGCAAGTAACGTCGATCGCAGCTTCGGGATGATATTCACCGCTGACCGTGCATTTCTTAGGCTCGCCTGCGTGATCTTGGAGAGGACGTGTCAGACGCAGAAGATGAAGAAGACGACGACAGTGGAGACGACGATGACAATGATGATGGTGTCGACTAGAGAGGGCATGCTCGGGTCGTGTATCTGGTTTTATATCTCATACGAAGGACGATACATTCAGCATCAAGAAATATTTTTTTTTCATCCTCCCGGGTAACCGGTTTACTGCTTGGGTAACGAATGCCCAGGCAAAAAATTTGAGCTCTGTGCAAAGCCACCACCACCCTGTACTCCGTACAACGATATTTTCTAGCCGTGGAGCCTAGCGTCCAATGGTAAATCTCGCCAGAAAGGATTGACGCACAAACTCAATGTGGAGTATTAGATCACAGGGCGCATTCGACGGGAAACAGCGACAGTCACATTGTTTACCCAAAACACAAAACATCGAAAATGGCTAGTCACACAGAAAAGGTGCCTGCAAGCAACTCGTCAGACAGCTCCAATGAGAGTGACTGGGCTGATGCTGAGCCTGATGAGGAGCCGTCATCTGTTGTGTCGTTCTTTGACGACCAAACTTTCTCGACCCCGTCAGACATGCTTGCTCACTGCAAAGACAAGCACCTCTTTGACTTCCTCGATACTGTCCGCCGTCTTCACCTGGACTTCTACGGTGCCATCAAGCTAGTTAACTTTGTGAGGCAGCGAGTGCAGCAAGGGAAGGGTCTACCCGAATCTATTTCCCAGGAAGACATCCAGAATGACGAGCTTCTGAAGCCTGTTCTTGAGAATGACGCCCTGCTCTTCAATTTGGATGAGGTTCTAGAGACTGAAGAGGGAAAAGATGCCTCCGACCCTGCTCTCGTGGACTCCTCTGCCAAGGAGCTTCTGACACACAAGAAGGCACTGGAGGATGAACTCGACGCCGTTCGGGCGCAGTTCGCCAACTATCGCTTGGCCGTGGAGCAAACACTTGACCGGCGTTGGGGCGATGATACTGAGCCCAGGCCGACAAAGGCAGAGCCCAAGAAAGACAACTCGGACTACTATTTCGAATCCTACGCAGCCCATGGTACTGTCAACCCCCCACCCCCCCCCTCGCTCGGCTCAACTTTGACGAAAATGACTAATAGTTTCTGCGCCTAGAAATTCACGAGACAATGTTGAAGGATGCGGTGCGAACCGATGCTTACCGCGACTTCATTTACGGAAACAAGCATCTGTTCAAGGACAAAGTGGTCCTCGATATAGGATGTGGAACAGGTACGATGATCCACTACGAAATCATTCTTTTCTCACTGCGTGAAAAGATGACCCATGAGCTAACTCTTGATATATAGGGATCCTCAGCATGTTCTGTGCCAAGGCCGGTGCCAAGAAGGTCATTGCGGTTGACAAGTCTGACATCATGACGAAGGCCACGGAGAACATCTTCAACAACGGTCTTTCAGACACGATTACTTGCGTCAAGGGCGCTATTGAAGATGTCGTGCTGCCGGTCGACAAGGTAGACGTCATTGTCAGCGAGTGGATGGGGTATTTCCTTCTATACGAAGCCATGCTCCCCAGCGTCCTCTATGCTCGCGACAAGTACCTCAAGCCTGATGGTATCATGGCGCCGAGCTCTGCTACCATGTGGGTGGCACCGGTTGCTGACCCGGAATTTATCTCTGACCATATTACGTACTGGAGAGACGTATACGGCTTCGACATGAAGGCCATGCAAGAGGGCATCTACGACGAGGCACGCGTCGAGGTCATGCCCAAGGATACAATCTGTGGCAAGCCATTCCCCTTCAAGCTTCTAGATCTCCGGACGGTAACGAAAGAGGAACTATCCTTCTCCGCCAAGTGGGAGTCGGTGATTGAGCGTGACATTGATATGCTTGATGGATACGCCATCTGGTTTGACAACCACTTTGCTCCCTCGTCGGATGCGGCTATGCCGGAGCCGGAGATCACTGCTGAGGAGTGGACCAAGAAAACTCTGGGCAACGCGGCCCTCTCTACTGGCCCGTTCACCACGCCGACACACTGGAAGCAGGGCCTCCTCCTTATGCCGCCTGATGACTCCCTCAAAGGCCTCGCTGCATCCACTCGACTTTCAGGAGAAGTTAAGTACTCGGTTCTCGAGGAGAATGCCAGAGCACTCTCAGTGGGTATGTCCTGGGCAGTGAATGACCAGGCATTGCAGACTCGGTCTTGGAAGATGAAGTAGAGCGATGGAAAAAAGGGGACATGGTGGAAAAAAAATTAAAAAATTCTTCTTGACTTTGTTTCATTGAGAGTATATGATGATGGAAGTTCAAGCTGGACTTGGATTTTTACTAGGTTAGAAATGCGGAACTTTCAAGCCTTCTAGGATTAGGTTCCCTATACTGAGAAAGCCCTCGCCCAATATGAAGCCCTGGATAAATTGTTAGTCAATCGGACACATTTCATTTTAATAGCAAATGGTCACATACAGATGCAAGAATAATCATAGGCGTGTTTGATCGTTTGAGAGCATTGACCCAGTACCATGAAGCCACGCCACCAATGGCTCGTGCCAATGTAAAGGAGGGCACATTGTACATGCCTTGACATGGAGGGTTAGTGAAAGTTTGTTGCTGTGTCATCTTCCACGGGGTTGACATACCGACAGCCACAGCAATTCCACCGGGAACCCAAGATCTCCATGGCTTCCCAACAGAGAACGTACGAACGAGCGTCGTTAGGGCGAAGAGAGCGGCGGCACCAATGGCCCACTCCTTTACCATATAAGGAAGGCCCTTTCCAGTTACGAGCCTGGCAGTGAATATCCACACATAGGCGGTGGGAACCTGGAAGAGATCGCCAGGAATTTCGTAGACTCTGGCAGATACGTTAGATATAACAGGTTGACAGTAAATGGGGCCGGGGTGGTCCTTGTCACTTACATGGTGTATAGTCGATAGATAAACGCACTAAAAACCGCACCGGCGGTGGCACCGATTACCTGGCCCCAGAACTGTGCCTTTGGAGCTGCACCAAGCAGATGCCCTGTCTTCAGATCTTGCATCAAATCACCAGCCTGAAGAGCCCCCTATGATTGTTTTTGTTAGTGTGTCTGGCATCTCACCAGTGGGCGATGCAATCAACTTACTGCCTCGGACTAAAAGTAAGACGAGGGGGTTAGCACGAGAAGGTTCATGGTACAACAGACGAAGCATGTATACTTACAACCGCTCCCGCTATGAGGTTAATCAAAACGCTTGATTGGTGGGACTGCGGGATGATGAGGGCAAAGAAAAGCTGGGCAAGCTTGCTTATGCCCGAGACAGGATTGAGATCGGTCTCTCCAAGTGCCCGTACTCCCATGATGCTGAGAACAAGTGCCATGAATACAGAAATAACTGTAGCATAGAGTGGAACAAGGTCCCCAAACACAAAATGAATCGTTGCAACGCAAAGAAGGATCGAAGCGACAAGTCCAACGGACACTACCTTCTTTGATACTCGCTGTTCTGGCGGTGCATCGGCTTCAAGGTCGCCTTTTGTGTTAGAGGTCCATTGGTCATCATCCGATGAGCCCCTCTGTGAGGAAAAGTCCTCATCTGAATTTTGAAGCGACGTGTACTCATACGCAGCGAGGCCGAGTTTCCTTCCAAGGATGCTGTGCTGAAATTTGCCTTTCAAGCGATTGAAAACCTCGGCAGTCTGCTTTCCAATAAGAGGATGCAGGGAGACATAGGCCAGGCTTACGACAGCATCGACAAGCATAATGGCTAAGGACACCCATACAATCCAGCCTTTACTCCCACTCTCCCAGTCCCCGACCGGACCAGGGGCCCAGCCTTTGGACTTGGCCAGTGGGCTCAAGATGGCCCAGCCAACCACGGCTCCCAGAGTCATGTGCAGCGTAGTCTCTGCACCCATGATGATACCCTGGCCGATATAGGCAAAGCTGGGGTTGAGGGTCCAAAGCCATGCGTTGGCAGCAACCGTGCCAAAGATAGGGAGGTTGCGCAGAATAGGGAAGAAGTAAGTACACAGGGTATATATGCCGGATATAAGGAAGCATATGAGGAGAAGACGCATATTGGCCTCCCAGTCCTGGCTCTTTTGCTGAGGCTCTTCATCGGGGCTATTATCCGCAAGCTCGTCATTCTCAGAGAGAGGAGGAGGGAGAGAGTCCTCCCCAGGAACCAGGCTCGCGAAGCTACCCTCAGAAGCGGCATCGAGTTGATTCTGCGACTGGCGACCCTTCCCATGCAGGACAGAGATTAAAACTGCGGTACTGAAGCCGCTGGGGAATCGGAGGCGCTCCCTAATAATGACTTGGTACCGCCTTGGAATATGGGGGTATCATTGTCAGATAGGATAGAAAGTAGAGTCGAGATCTGGTACTCACAGAGGCACAGCAAAGACGACACCAAAATAGCAAAGTCCCAGGGACCATATGATAAGTTGCCACATACTGAGATCGATCGGACCTCTTTCATCCGGTGTAAGGAGATACGTCATGGCGGGAATCTGCAGCAGAAGGCCCCATGTCAGCAAAATAGTAGGTAGAGTATAGGCCCAAGTGGGCAAGATTCATGGCATAAGAACTGACGACTCCAACAAGCCCGCAACCGAGGGGCATGATGGCCATACCGCACGCGACGCTCTGAACCAGCACATTCTCGATAGGACTGAAAGGGAAGCTCAAATGACGAGATAGGAGCTTGAAGACACCAAACCCCATGAGACTGGCCGGCATCGACATGATGGAAACCCATCCCGTTTGCAAGCCAAAGTAGACATTGGCGGCGCAGATAACAGTGCCGACAGCCAGGCCCACAGCTACGCCGCGGACGGTGAAGCTACGCCCGGGAGGGACGGAAGGAGCCATTTGTGCGAAGGGATCAACGAGACCTGACGTACGCCTCCCTGTTGCTTCCGTAAATGGGTCGTGATTCTTTGCTCAAGAGTCTTCCAGGTTAAGTAGGGTTGAGATATCGAAAGATAGTGGGAAGGGGTCTGGAAGCTCGTCATCGGGGTCCCAATGAGCTGACTAATATCCGAAAATGCCATTAATGAGACACCGAATACCGAACTAAGTTGGAGTGCCCCCGCGGACCCCAGCCCCCAGTTCATGACAGGAGGAAAAATGGACGGGAGGGCACGAAACAAAACGAGTACTACGGAAAAATGTCATAGACACGGAAATATTGGAACAAGAAGGTGGATTCGAAACGATTTGTTGGCCACAAAGCTACAGCTACAGCTACAGCTGTATTCAACTTACTCTACTAACTACTGCTACTAGTGTATGTGATATGTCCAACACTCATACCGCAGCTACGGAGTACATCTCATAAAATACACATTGGTTTAAATGTACACTGGTTGATACCACTTATGCATACATCCTAGAACCCAAAGCTATCCAGTAAAGACCCAGCGTCGGGTTCTTCAAATGTCGTCGGCGTGGCCTTTGGCTTCTCCGGCTCCACACCCCAAGCAGCAGTGTTACGCAAGTCCATCGGCCTATCGTCAACAACCAGAGAGCTCCTGCGCTTCAAGAGCTTCAGAGGGTTCGTCTCGCCCCCAAAGCCAGGCGCAGCCGGTTTCTGAAACTCCCAGTTCCGCACTATACGAGGAATTAGCAAACTTAACAGAAACGTGCTTAGATGCGAGGGGAATATACCCAAGTCCACGCCGAGAAGGTCACAACCCATGCGATCATATAACTTTGCGCTATGCAAAACGAATTCCCATTCTGCCTTTGGAGTCACTTTGGATGCACCCCTCAGGGTCGAGAGTGTTTTCTCTCGAAGCTGTGAATACAGGACAACCAAGGCTGGGTCATCAGTTAGAAACAGACGCGACTTGAGGTCCGGAGAGCTTGGAGTTTCGATGAGAGTGTAAACCGGGGTCTGTGTTGCCACTGTTAGTTTTAGAAGACATTGGTACGTGTCAAGGGCTTCCTTACCACAAGTGCTCTGACGGCCATATCTTTTCGGCCCAACATCCAGAAAGCCCATGAAGCGAGCCAGCGATTGCCCTCCTGCGCTGCCTGGGATAACACTGTTTCCTGAAGGACCTTTCTCAGAACAGGGCCATCGTCGCCCTCGTATACACGTGCAACGGCTACGCCCAGCTGTATATCCTTCATCTGGTGCAAACATATATCAACGGCACCTTCAAGATTGTTTCCGAGCAGAAAGAATGCCGCGGCGTATGCTTTTCAGCCTAGTATTAGCCACCGCTCAGCGACAAAGTAAAGACATAGCATTTCTCACCAAAACGTCGTTTGCCCAGCAGGGCATACGCATTCTTCAAGGCTGTCTTTCTCCACTTGGGGTCTTCAAAATCATTGGCCAGAAGCTTCTGGATGGCAGCTTGCTCCTTGTTCCAGCTGGCCATTCGCCAAAGACCTTGCAGAACAGGCTTCTTCCGCAAGGCAAGATAGAACAGGCTGCAGTCGACTGGGTTCTTGTCCTCGCTTTTTGTGTACTCATTTCGAGCGATAATCTCAAACTGCGCTCTCTGTGTGTTTGTTAGCCTTGCGTGAAATGCGAATGATCCGGGGCTGCTTGCTCACCACTGCGCTGATATCGGAGAGCCACATGAATATGCCGCTCTCACGTGCATGTTCCCAGAGCATGCTGCCATGGTTTTGTCGAGAAACAAAGTCCACCAAGATGTCCTGGTTATTGGAATGATACGCCCAGTTGATTTCCCTCCAGGAGAGATGTAGGTCGGTGTTGTGTCTCTTGCGGAGTGCATGTTGGCGAAAGAATAGCATGAAGCGCGCGCCGTCCTCGTCCATCGACCGTCTTTGGCGTTCCACAAACGCTGCGCACTCTATGATGTCGGCAAGCTGTATTTGTTCGTGGCCGGAGAGCTGAGGGATGCTGATCTTGGTAAGCTTATTGTTCACTGCAGTGGCTACTTCCTCCGTGAAGGTCTCTTCCTCCTCTTCATCGTCAAAGCTGCCATTGAAATATGCCCCATTCGATCTGTCGCGTGCACGACTCATCTTTTCGGACCCGTTGTAGAAGTCGTGGGGGTTAAGACCAAGGTAGTCATCCAGGATTTCCCCGGCAATGTAATACTTCAGAGTCTTGTGCAGCGCAAGTAATATTTGTCGAACAAGAGCACCTTTTCCCGACAAAATGCATTGGCTGAGAAATTGGGGATGGAACACTGGAAGAGGGCCATTGAACCGTGAAACCGCCTCGAACAGGTCCCATGTCCCATCTTTGCGGTGGGGCAGGCGGGAGGTGGCAATGAGTTGATCCGTGCCATTGACGCTCCTGTCATGAACAAACATTTGGTTTCCAGCGCCGATGACTAGATGACCATCACCAAGCCATGTGGAGTCCCCGATCGGATGCGGCGTGAGATCGCGGATCTCGATGGAACGGATAGGTGCCCAGGCAGGGCCCTTGTTAAGGTAGTCAAAGCGCATCTGCGAGAGGAGCACCACCTTGTATTGGAAACCAACGGACAGGATTGACTGGGAGTCCGGAGTCGATGTCCAATCGAGGTCCTGGATAACGTTGTGGGTGGCATAATCCTCGTCGAATTCGAGACGTGACCCTCCGATATCCCAGATAGTCACTTGAGATCTGGTCGAATTGACCAGAGCCGCCTTTTTCAACATGCTGCCACTGGCTAACGCCGGGTTAGGCAGCCCCGTTTCTGTGGACGATGTCGATAGCCACTGGACTTTCCGTCGTTCGAGATCCACGCGCACGGTCCAAAAGTCGACGCGGCCGCCGTGTGTATACGAGATTGCCACGTCTCGAGCGAAGAGATCGAGTGGTCCGTGGGAAGCGGGAGTTGCACCGGCAGGGTCTACCGGAAGAACATAGGCCAAGTCTTCGACCCCATTTAGCTCCAGGCGGCAAAACTCCTCCACACCCGCTCCCGAGGTTGCCATTGGATAGTCATAATATCGTGGCAGCTTGACTTCCCACACGATACCGCGCCCTTCGGACGTGATCATGGCGATATGTGCAGTAGTGTAGTCTTTCACGTTCGGCCGTGGAAGAAGAATCAGACACAGGGGCTTTCCTGCAGCCTCATATGAACATTCCCCCAGAAGCGTTGCTGTTTCAGACCGACAATCCCAAAGTGTCACGGAGTTTTCTTGGAGGAACACCACGAACCGGCCCTTTCGAATAACAGAGATACGAAGGACATGCTTCCTTTCGGGTATGGTGCACCTGCGCGACAGGGTCGGACTGGACCCTTTAGACTTTGATCGTGTATGGTTCCAAACAATGGATTCTCCGTCGCTGGTCCGTGAAACGATGGCGCGTCCAGAGAAGTTCCGCAGAATTTTTTGAATCGAACCCGAGTGACCAGACCATATTGTTTCCAAGGAGAGCCGTCTATCGTTTGTTGTCGGATCGAGCAAATCAGCGATGTTTGCGGTGAAGACGCCGATCCTCCCGTCGAAAGAGTGCAGAAGAACGTTCAGTCGACCAGTGGGCTTGTCGCAGTATGTCTGTATTTCCACGTGAGGAAGACTCCGGAGCGAAAGGAAGCCGCTCAGAAACTCTAGTTGTCGCGATCTGATTTGGACAATCTGGAAGATTCCTGGAGAACCGGACGTGCTGCTGCCAACATTCTCAAAGGCCCATGCGGACAGCAAGCCGTAGCTGTCGACGGCAATGCAGATTTCGGGATTTTTTCGAGCAACGGCCACAAGATGCTCTAAAGCGATGTCGTCAACGAGGGAGTCGTCCGTCATGCGGTCCTGGACAGCCCTCTCAACGGACGGTATGAAATCCCGAGAGTCAACCATAAAGGCTAGCTGGACATCGTGCGCCTCGGACTGGCCATCTTGTATGGAAGCCCCCACGTCGACGCGACCCCAGAGACTCCAATGTTTACCATCGGCAGTCTCTGTAGGGGTCCATATACGAACGGCGGCGTCGGTGCAGAACGTGTACAGCACATTTTCAACTGCCTGCTCGACGTGGAACGGTTTGCGCCATCTAGCGGAGCTGACAATGGCGGGATGTCGGAGATACGTCATATCGAACCGCACCTCATCCGCACCGTATGCGAGTCGCCGCCAGACCTTGGGGAGTCGATCATGGTAACCGAGGGATACAATATAGGCCGAGTCGTAAGAGAGTGAAGCCGACTTCACAGGACTCGGAAGCTCCCGCTCCCACAAGCAGGCGGCCTCGCCTCTAGTAGAATAGAGTGAGAGCCAGCTCGTTCCAAGGAGAAGCTCCTCTGAGCTCCCCCAGGAAAGAGTACATGGTATGTCGGGGATCGTGTGCGGGATGGTAAATGCTAATTCGAGAGCCCACTAGTCGCCAGTTAGCATATTCTCTCTGGGATTGTTCTACCCTGCCGCCGCATATCTCGAACCTTGAGGGTGTTCTCTTGCAATCCCAACGGTTTGTATACTCGGACTTGCGTCGATGTACAGCATGCGATCTTGCCAGTGCTTTCGTCAAAGGCAACTGCCTCGAGGGGGGTTTCATTGTCGTCGTATATGGTTTGGACGATAGTGCGGGAGTCGCTGAGGATGGTGAGTGCGTTTCCAGTAATGTATACCTGTGGAGGAGGATATTTGTTAGCTGCAATCGGCAGCGCTGAGAGGGAAGTGGCAAGGTCGAGCTCACAATGATATGCCTGGTGTCCCAACAGCCTGTCGCCAGACCCTGGAGCCTGGATTGTGGCTTGCCTGGCAGCACGGCGCTCATACTACTGAGTTCGAGAACGTGGGCACATTGCCAGAATCCACAGTTCAAGAGAATGAGGACCCGGCGATACGGCCGATAAATCCTGGGGATTGGCGTGACGAGCCAAGGATCTTGGGGTGGGATGGATGGATGGTCGAGGATGCTATATGCGCATTTAGTGTGACGCGACGTGACGCACCGAAAGCTCCTGGGCTGTGCTACTCCTACTTGGGCGGCCTCTTTGGGTAATTTTGGCGCAGATCAGCGCATTTATTCCGTACTTGGAGCAACATTACCGTCTGACACTACGAGTATCCCTTGTGCGCCCGGTCTTGACTCTTGAGGGATATTAGGATCTAGAGAGAAAAAAACCAAAGGCAAACATACTTAGGATCGCAATGAATAGTTTTGTCAGGGTGTTTTGGCCCCTTGGGTCATGGCAGCTTATTACTAAGTAATACATGTACTGGATATCTGTCAATATCTCACGCCTTCTCTACATTTTCCAACTAAGAACCCAACAGCGCCGATTAATTCCAAGAAAACAAAAGCAAGTCCTAGAAGGGTATCAAGACCAAGAAAACAATATGCTGTTTATGTCCTCTTTTTACTGTTTCCAAACGCCGAAATCTATGCAAACGTCTCCATCTAACCATCCTCTGACATCACCTCGTCACATCCCCGCTCGTACGCCTCGACGGGCTCTATTCCCTCAGGTTGGCGTGTAAATCATCTGTCGGTCGCGGCGTGGTACCTCGTGGCTCTGCATATGCATCGGAAATGCTCTTGCTTCTGTTCAGATTGGAAAATCTTCCTGCAGATGTCCCGAAAAGAGCGCGTTGGGATGTCGCGTACTGCCGTTGAGGCTGCCATCCGACAGAACGGCTCTTCGTTGCGCTCGTAAACGATGTATCAGGCACCTTAATACCTCTGCTAGGCCCTTCAATAGCAACGGACCTAGACAGATCGCGGGGAGGGTCGGCACCCTGGCCAAGGTGGCCAGGGCTCGGGGACTTTGTCGTATTATCCACATTGCTTACCCGAGCCCTGTTGGGCCGGCTCCGTTGATGACTTCCAGGAGCATCCGATCTATCCTGAGAATAGGGGTGAGGCTGTGAAACTCGAGGTCGGAATGCACGTTCCAGGTCAGTTGGGACGGGCGCCCTGGGTGTTGTCGATGGCAGGTTTGATGGGCCTCTGGACATTCTTGGCCTTGTAGGCGAGGGCATTTCGTCTCCCGCGATGCTTGAGGACGTTCCTTGGGCTTCCTCAGCTTCCTTGAGAGCTGGCATCCGACTCGTTGACATGGAACCCATGGGAAACAGCTGCCCTGTCCAGCGAGTAGGTGTGTCAACTGGACCCGGAATGTGTAATGGGGTATCCTCCCTTCGGCCGAATGGCGGGCGTCTTGCTGAAGAGGTCTTCCAACTGCTTCGTAGAATGCTCGAGGAAGCGAACCGGGGCGGAGGAGCTGATTGTGGTTCAAACGTTTCGAAAGTCACGTTCTTGCCCTTGGTCGAGCGTTGCTTCCAGTGCTGAAACGCCCTACTGCACTTGTCTCGGCCATGTCTTTGACTGAGAGCCGATGCCATATGGAGCTGGGAGCTTTGCTGCAGCGTGGAAATCGACCACACCTTCTGGTATTGGCGATATTTCCTGGTTGCCCATAGAGACTGAGCGGTCAGCATCTGCTCCTCCTCATCGGCTGAGACAGCGCTCCACATGTCCAACCAAGACTGGCCACGATAGAGTTGCACTTTGTAGAGTTTTCTCTGCGCGTCGAGCGCCTGAGAGATCCATGCGTCCACCGAGGCGGTCAACCAAATGTACTCTCGCCCTGACCTCAGAGTCTCCGCTGTTGATGACAGTTGCTCACTCGATTCTGAAAGATCTCTCCAGTGGTCCAGAGCCATGAAGAAGTTGCGTCTTCTTCGATCTCTGGAGGCCTGTTGGTATCGCACCATGAGGTAGCGTTTTATTGCTTCCTTCTCCTCAGCTTTCCGCCGTTTAGCAGCCTTGTCGAGCGTGTCCAAAAGACGTGTTGTACGGATGTACAAACAGGCTCGGAATTGGAGGTCTCGAAGGGCTTGGGACTTATGGCCCAGCTGCTCCAGATGGCTCAAATATTTGATCTTGGCGTCGTGCTCGAATATCGCCCGTGCTTCGGCGTGAGTTTGGTCGTGTATTAACGACTGCGCAACCCAATAATCGAACAGTCGCGATACCTTTTGATATCGGCATCTCCACATAAAGGCATCGGCTCTTGCCTGGAGGTTCCATGCATCAAAAATATGATCAGCTCGTTGCGTCAGGCGCCATTGCCGGTACAACTGGGCTCTGCGATCTGCCTCGGCACCATCCCACCAGGTTCCAAGGGATTTGAGATATTGGCGGGAGGTTGCAATCTCCGACGACGCAGTCTGGCGACTGGCACCCCTTTCGGCTTGTGCGAGCCACCGGATCAAGGCCTTTGTTTCGTTGCCTTGCCTTCGATGGAATACGACGGTTGACATGACCTCAGCACCATCATAAGCGCGCATCAGCCATTTGGACAGTGTCTTCCTTCGAACCTGATTTGCGGCTTTCCACTGGGATAGCTGCTCCAAGGTGTTGCAAGTCCACCGGTTGAGTGCCTTCTGAACTATTTTGAGTCGATAGGCCTGCACTGCTGCCGAAGCGACCAGCCGAAGTTGCTCTTCATGTTCAGCTACAGCACGCTTCAGCTTCTGTGCTGCGGTTGCTGCCCTCAGATTTTCCACAACTGGTGCGCGAGTACTAGGGATTTGCCCCCAGCCCCTGAAGCAACGAAAGCGTATCATGTGCCGCCTGGCTACAGCTTCCCTCTCGAGCCGACGGGCAGTTTTGTCAGCCCAGTGGTTGAATACCTGGCTAGCGAGGTAGATTTCCCTGGCTCGGGCAGCTCGCAGCATGAGGCGCTCCTCCGTAGATTGCAGTGCATCCTTCTCTTGGGCCTCCACGGTGCGAGGTGAAAGCTGTCTTTGCGGTGTGGCCGAGGAAATTGTATTTTCTAATGTCGGCGACGGTTGCTTCTGCGATCGAGGAGCGCGTTGCTCCTCGGGTTCCGTTGGTACGATAGGGATATCTGGTCGGGGGACCAAGGCTGGACGAGCCTGGAGGGACCCGGCATGAGCCTCGTTCGTATTCCTCTTCACCCCAACAACGTGAGGCGTGTGCACCAAGTTGCCCTGAGGCTGTCCATGGCTGGAAGAAGCGCTTGGAATACCGATGTTCTCTTGGTTTGGAAGGTGTGTGAGGGAGAGGCGCCACTGATCTACAGAAGAGAGCAAGGAAGGCCGGGGTACAGGTCCTTGGCCGTCATCAACCTTGTCGCCGCCGGCTGGCTCATGGGTGAGTTGGAACCCTCGGATGACATTATTCAGCTCTTGCAAATCCGTCGGGGGATAGCGAACCTCTTTCGCCTCTAGAAGATGGGGACCTGGGTCAGGCGCTAGAGTAGCCCTTCTTAATGATGATGCGAGAGCGGCGCTGCCCCGACTTCGCTGGGCTTGCGCAGCAGCGTTGCGCCATCGATTCATAACGGAAGAAAGCGTTGCCCGTTGTGAGGATTGAAGGATACTTTGCGGACCAGGACTAGGGCGAAGAGGGTGAGGATCATGCTCCGAGAGGTCGTACCAATCCTCGCCCCCCTGAGGCCCCCGAGGAGAGTTCGGCGCTGGAGCATGACCGTGATATATTGATTTCGATTCCTTGTCAAGTATGTTGTTTTGTTGTAATTGTGGTGGGGTGGGCGATATCGAGCGGGTCGAGAGAGATCCGCTGGGGATCGGTGAGGGCGATTGGCCAAAGGAGGCCGTTGTATTCTCATCAAATTCCAGGACAATGCCCATGCGAGTTAAAATGGCCTGGAACTTTTCGACGAGGGTGCCGCCACTGACTTCGCCGCCCACACGGAAGACAAATGCGGAAAGATGTTGATCGGACTCGGGGTCAATTCCATACTTGGGAAGGACTTGGTCGTATGCTTTGAATAGTGCGGCAACTGGTAATAGTGGTTTCGTATCGGGCGCCGCCTCGATTTGCTCCTGGGCAGCGGTCACGACGGCGTGAAGAACACCAATATCTGTAAGGGAAAGGGGTTCTGGTCAGTTGACAAATGGAAAGTCGAGAGTTGATATGTTCGCTACCTTCGTTGGAATAGTAAGGATCGTGAACCGACCGCGGCCAGCTCGTTACGCTGACCTGGCCATCGTCGGAGGGAAGAGCTGAGGTGCCGATTCGGGCAACATTGTATTGGTATGCCACTGCGACACACAAGGTCAGCCAAGCAGCTCGGCACACAGGGTGGGGAGAGAGTCATACTGGAGGCGTCAATCTATTATTGACCCATAGTCGATGGAAAAGGGAGCTTGCGACGGCGACTTGGAGCAACCGGTGACTTGGCCCGGAAGAGCTCTGCGCTTTGTGGTTGTGTGCTGCGTGAGAGATCCAAGGGGACGGCGCCAGCAAAGGACAAAGAGTATTAGAAGCCTGTAAATTCGGCGTCGCGTAGAGCTGTGTTTGTTTCCCAATGTGCAGGGGACAAAGAAAGCAAATAGATAATAAAGCGACAATCAGACTGGGCGGGCGAGCTCGAGATTGGTCCCACCAGTCAAAGGTCGTCGCGCGTCGACACCATGCACAATGGCAATGGCAGCCATCGCGCGCGCGACAGCGGCGCGTAAAGTGGGGAGGCTGGCACCTACTTACACATTCCAACTCTTTTATTTGCATATGATTCGTTAACTCAATACCACGCTCTTTTGTCGCTTAATACCTTTCCTACGCTCGCCACACACTTGATTTCTGACCTCTGACCTCATCTCTTTGTGGTCTATTAAAGTGACCACTGAAGCCTTGCTCGACTCATCATGACACGACCCGCAACCCGCCCAATTCAAAAGTTCGCAGCTGCCACATCAAAATGCTCGGTTGAGGTGAGTCGCTGGTTGTCCCTATTAGCTGGTGATGCTTCCTTGAGCTAAGCTAACGTGCGTTTCCCTAGGCGGCTGCATATGGCAAATGTGTAGTGGCAGACTACAACTCTGTCCACAAGGACCAGTGTGCTAAGGAGTTCATGAAACTTAAGGACTGCTACCTGGTAGGTTCATAAGCTATCACCAATTCGTCCTGCAAGGTGCTTTCTCGCTGACTTAACACACTAGATGGCCTCCAAGAAGATATGAGACGGAATATCCCAATTTTAGCTATCTAATCCTACGGCTTATATGCCGTCGTCTCTCCTAATATTTTTCCCTCAATTTTTTTTTCAGTAGATATCCCTTTCCCTGTTTCGGGATCATAATCCAGGCACAATGATATTTTATCACTACCTTGTTCCTCATCAGAGCTTGAGCAGGCGGAGCGAAAAAATGGCCTGCTGAATCTCCTGGTCCTCCTCCGCAATCAGACCCGCGCCAGTGTCCTCGTTTTCCTGCTTATCAAGAGGGCGACGGAGTGCCTTCTCAAATGTTGGGGCCTGTGCCGAGAATACACCTTCCAATCCGACGTTGTCCGGATCCTTGACCATCCTGTACTCCATCTTGATATCATCAGTGGGCTGTAGGCCCGCCTTCTTTCGCAGGCGCTGCACACGGTTGATGATTTCACGGGCAAGGCCCTCCTGGGCAAGCTCAGGGTGGATCTCAGCATCGAGGATAGTGAGAACATCACTGTCCGTGTTGGCCTCGAGGTTCTTGGACGACTCGTCCTCCTTCACGCCACGGCGCACAACCAGATCGCCCTCCTCGAGGCGAATGCCGTCGACAATGATGTACTTGTCACGGACGTAGCCATGAACTTGTTCGCTGGTCAGCAGGGGCAGGCCCTTCTTCACCCTAGCCATGTCCTTCTTCAGCTTCTTGCCCAGTACAGGCCAGTCTGCGATGACGCTGTATACGACGTTATACTTGGCCTCGTCAGAAGTCAATACCAGGTCGCGAACGTTCAACTCCTCTGAAATGTAGCCCTCCAGCGACTTGACATCGTCAAGATACTGCTGATCACGGTGGATGACCACGAGGGTCTTAAGTGGCGTCTTCAGACCAATCGTGCGACGTTCGCGAGAGACGCGGGCAAGCTCGATGACCTTCTGCATGCGGCTGACTCTGCGCTCAACTGCGGCGTCGAAAAGCTCCTTGCGAACCTCCGGGAACGGCAGGAAATGAACACTTCGGGCGTCCTCCTGCTGAAGCTTCTTAGGGATGTGAGGCAGAAGCTTTTGGTAAATGTTGTCCGTGATGAAGGGAGTGAAGGGGGCGAGTCCTCGGCACAGGGTGAAGAGGACTTCGAACAGAGCGTTTAGAGCATGCTTGGTGTCCTCAAGACCATTCTCACCCTTAAGGCGCCTCCTGTTGAAACGAATGTACCAGTTGGTGGTGTTGTCGATGAGCTCCAGTAGCCGGGGAACGACAGTGTAGAGGCGGTAGTCTGTAGATAAGGTTAGCAGCACGCATGATAGTCGCGACAATGAGTCCCGGAACTTACACTTCATCTCCTCGTTGACAAACTCCAGGAGACTCTGGCAGCTTGCGAGAATCCAACGATCCATGACATTGGTGTTGCTCGCCTCCATGTCAGGGTCAAACAGGTAGTCGACGCCCTCAGCCTTCTTGAGCAAAGCGACCTGTCCCTCGAAGAATTTGTAACTGTTCCACAATGGAAGAAGGACCTTCTGGACAACCTCCTTGACGCCGTTCTCCTTGAATCGCAGGGGTTCAGCGCGAACAACTGGGGAGTTGATCAAGTATAGACGCAGGGCGTCCGAACCGTACTTGTTCATGATGAGTGTAGGATCGGGGTAGTTCTTGAGTCGCTTGGACATCTTCTTGCCATCCTCTGCCAGGACAATGCCATTCACAACACAGTTCTTGAACGGCGACTTGCCAAAGAGGTGGACGCCCAGGACCAGGAGGGTGTAGAACCAGCCTCGGGTCTGATCCAACCCTTCGGCGATGAAGTCACCAGGGAAAGAAGCGTTGAACTTGTCGACGTTCTCGAACGGGTAGTGCTGGCTAGCGTAGGGCATGCTCCCTGACTCGAACCAGCAGTCAAACACTTCCTCGACACGACGCAGGACACCCTTGCCTTGCTTGCTAGGGATGGTGATATGATCGATTTTGTCACGATGCAGATCCTTGATTTCACCCTCGTAACCGCTCAGCTGGCGAAGCTCCTCGGCACTGCCGACACAGACGCGCTCTTCCATATCCTCGCTAACCCAGAGGGGGATAGGGGTACCCCAGTACCTGTTCCTTCCAACGTTCCAGTCGCGGGCATTGGCGATCCAGCTGGCAAAACGGCGCTCCTTGACAAAGCTCGGCACCCAGTGAGTCCCCTCGATGTTCTTGAGCATATCCGGGATGATGTCGGGAATGCGGATGAACCAGGACGGAACGGTGCGGTAGATAAGAGGAGTGTCAGATCGGGGGCACATGGGGTAAGAGTGCTTAAGCTGTGAGTCAACCACCAAGCGGCCAGTGTTCTTGAGGTGCTTGATGATGAGCTTGTCAGCCTCCTTGACGTGTATGCCCTCAAAGTCGGGAACGCGGGACGTGAAGCAGCCATTGTCGGTGATGGGGTCAGGAGGGGGGCGCGTCTCAGTAACAATGCCAGCTGCAATGGCCACATTGTAATCATCTTCGCCAAATGCGGGGGCCTGATGAACGATACCCGTACCGCTGTCTGCGGTCACGTAGGTCGCGTTGAGGACCTTGAAAGCAACATCCTTGAACTCCTCATAGAAGTAGTCAAAAGGGGGCTGGTATTTCCAGCCGAGCATATCCTTTCCACGAATTTTCTCAATGACAGTGTACTTGGCCTTTTTGAGGTCCTTGTATAGTGTGCTGAGGAGATTCTCGAGGATGATGTAGTTCTTTCCAGACTTCTCGTCTTTGATCTTGAGGTACTCGAAATCGGGGTGAGCGGCAAGTCCGAGATGCGAAGGCAGTGTCCAAGGCGTGGTAGTCCAGGCAAGGAGGTTCGTCTCGGGGTCATCGACGAGGGGGAATGAAATAACGACGGCGGGGTCTGTGACGTCCTGGTAGTTCTGGTTGGCCTCAAAGTTGCTCAGCGCAGTGGTCAGGGCGGTCGAGTAAGGCATGACCCGGTATCCCTGGTACACCTGGCCCTTTTCGTGCAGCTGCTTGAATGCCCACCACTCAGACTCCATGAAGGTAGGATCCATGGTCTGTATATGAGTGTTAGCCTCTATAGGGCTTTCATGTGCGTCCGCCCCCTACGTACCTTGTAGTCGTTGTCAAAGTCGATCCACCGGCCGAGACGCTCAATAGTGTGTCGCCATTCCGTAGAGAAGCGCATGACAATCGCACGGCATTCCTCGTTATACTTGTCTATACCAAGCTTCATGACAGCCTCCTTTCCAGAAATTCCGAGCTTCTTGTCGATTTCGTGCTCGATGGGCAGGCCGTGGGTATCCCAGCCAAAGCGACGTTCGACATGGAAGCCCTTCATGGACCAGTAGCGGGGGATGATATCCTTGATGGTCGACGCCAAGAGATGACCATAATGGGGCAGACCTGTAGCGAAGGGCGGGCCATCGTAGAAGGTGTAGGCCGGTCGACCGGTTGACAGTTCCACCTGTAGATAGACATCATGGTCAGCTAGCCTTCTAAGAAGAGGGAAGTCAAGTAGAGCGCGGGGCAGCAGTAATACGAACCTGGCGGCGGAAAGCATCGATCTCGCGCCACTTCTGAATGATGGCCTCCTCCTCCTTCGGAAAATCGATCGACATGGTAGCGGGGGTGGTTTCGCAGACCGGGGGGTAGAGAGGCACGGCCGCGGTGGGCGTGGTAGAGGAGCTGTGTGTCGGCGCAAGTCAAGTCTTTTTGAATGACTGACAAGGCTTTGATCAAGGAGAAATGGCCTTTGAGCCTTTGTTATTGAAACCTCTAAAGTCCGAGGAAATCGTGCTGTCGCCGATGCGCGGCGAGGTGTCTCCAACAACTTTGCGTTGAAGTGGGATGGTTGACGATGGAGGGGTTCTTTTTTCGAAGTGGGTGACTCAAGGTGGGGTGGTTCTGGTTGGAACCCCCGATCCCGCGGAGTCAGTATTGGCGGGCGCAGTGCTGTTTTTGTCATCCTGCTAAT
Organism: Geosmithia putterillii; assembly: GCA_900188575.1. NCBI lineage: Eukaryota > Fungi > Ascomycota > Sordariomycetes > Hypocreales > Bionectriaceae > Geosmithia > Geosmithia putterillii. The sequence continues at coordinate 2,606,315 of FYEU01000301.1, read as the reverse complement.
AATACTCCGTATTACTCTGGTGGGAAAGACGTGGGCCTTTGTCCTGGCGGGGTTCCTACTCCTCCGTTCCATTACCTTCAACGCTTCCAGATGCTCTGAAGTTATTTAATCATGTGGATGACTATCTGCTATAACTGCATTCGAAATTTACACGAGTATAAAAGCTATCCTACACAATGAGAAAAGGGGATGGGAGAGGTCAACCACCATACCTAATGATGTACTTTATGTAAGAATGAACATTCACTGAAGCTGGGATTTAGATGATGTTTTTCGGGCGCTGGTGAGGTATCAACTGGCCAATACAGCGGCGCCTAACACCATTGCAGCTGAGGCGGCCCCACGCAAACACCCTAGCAACCCCGTGTATAATCACCACGCCAAAACATCACAGCAACTTGAAACTGCTAGCCCTCTTATTGACGGCAACAAACCATCGCTACGAAACGTTGCGCTGAATCTGGAAAGGCTCTCGTGTGCAAGATAATCGCCGGATCACAACTCACTGTCCCCCTTCTCCTCCATAAGACAACGGCCCCTTGAGGCTACACCGTCTGATCGCGACATACGTCAGGCCCATCTCCCTCCGCCCTCCATCGCATCGACCCAACCCCCAGCTCGGTGGTTCATTTGGGCCAACGATGTCCTTCCTTTTCGGCAGGGCAAAATCCCGCACAACTGCCGACCTGCCGAAGCAGGCCCATGATCACATTCTGAGGCTCGACGGGCCCAATGGGGCCGCCAAGGTGCGCTCAAGATTGCGTGGTGGCATTTCCAGGGAGTCAGTTAGCTGATCATACTGCAGGCCGAGGAGCTCGCGCGAGTGCTTAACCAGATGAAGTTCCTGTTACAGGGTACACCAGGTAGATTCAGCTCTCCGATCGCCACTTGTATAACACGGCTGACCTTTTCCCTTACAGAAACAGATAGTTCGCCCGAGCAGATCTACCAACTGGTCACAGGGCTTATCGACGAGGATCTCCTCTACCTCCTAGCCGTCAATCTGTACCGGTTCCCGTTCGAAGCTCGCAAAGACACCCAGTTCATCTTCTCATACGTATTCCGATTCCGGCCCGCTGCTGCCGCCCCCAAGAGCGATCCCATCGCCCTATCGTACGTCGTCTGCAACCGTCCCCAAGTTCTCGTGGAGCTCTGCCGAGCCTACGACCACAAGGAAAGTGCAACCCCGGCTGGTTCCGTCCTTCGAGAGCTGCTGAAGAACGAAGCTGCAGCGGCCATTATCCTCTACGACGATGGAGATGCGCCGGGATCCAGTTCCAAGGGACTTAACGCCATCGACCGAGATAGACCGCAGAGTGGCAGGGGTGTATTCTGGCGATTCTTTGACTGGGTGGACAAGTGCTCATTTGAAGTAGCAGCCGATGCTTTTACAACCTTCCGGGTAAGCCCACGAATTTTGCGGTGCCCTGCATTTCAGCTTGCAACCAGTCACTGACGCGTGTTCCTACACAGGAGCTATTGACGAGGCATAAAGAACTGGTACCAAAGTACCTATCAGTGAACTTTGATCTCTTCTTCGAGAAATACAACAATGTCCTCGTCCAATCCAATAGCTACGTCACCAAGCGCCAGTCGATAAAGCTCCTAGGAGAGATCCTCTTGGACCGGTCCAACTACAGCGTCATGATAGCTTATGTCGACCGCGGCGAGCACCTCAAGATTTGCATGAATCTTCTCCGAGACGACAGGAAGATGGTGCAGTATGAGGGATTCCACGTCTTCAAGGTCTTTGTGGCCAATCCTCACAAGTCTGTTGCAGTGCAAAAGATCCTCATCATGAACCGCGACAAGCTGCTCAACTTCCTCGCACACTTCCTTGAAGATCGCACAGACGACGAACAGTTCATGGACGAGCGTGAATTCCTCATAAAGCAGATCCGCAACCTGCCCCCAGCGCCAGTGCCGCCGCAGAGGTCGTCGTAAACATGTGTTCCCGCTTCACCCCCACCCGACCCCCTCTGTCACTCAACCTCCAGGAGATACTTGTCGCAGAGTGCCTTCATATTTACTGCAGTACGTTATTCCGGCCGGCGTTGTCATGATTAAAGTTATTAAGAAAAGACGTGGGAGACGGAGATTGCTGGCCCACCCTGGTTAGCTATATATGCTTTGTCGTGGCGACTACAATCAGCTACAGGAATCAATATCAGCACGTATTTTCCTCTTCTTATCGGACTCTTCTCCATTTCCTTCCTTGCGAATAAAACACCTGTGCGTGTATTTTTTGCATCACAGCGTATTTCACGCAATGGTATCGTACAAAGAACTAACGACAAACCCTTGCTAACGCCCGCCCTTACCCAACCCCAAGCTCGTGCGCGCTCATTGTAACTGCCCGCTATTACTAGCGACGGCTCGACATGCCGTTCGTTCCGTTGCAGGCGCATTCCCAACTTTATCGGTGCTTGGCTAAAAAGACATTGACACTCTCCCGGGCACTCTGGCTGTCCCATATGCTGCCGGCCCCGCCGCGGCGCCACTCCTCACCAGCGACGTTGTCGTAACCCCCCCTGGTCGACTCGCCCATGATAATATCCAGGTCACGCTTCTGCGAGCTGAGCCAGTTGCGCACAAAGTTGGCGGGGTCCTCGCTCAGAGAGGTGAAAAAAGAGTGTTTGGCCTTGGAGACGGCAATGGCCTGCACGATCCTCGCCAGCTGGTCATCCAAGCCCGTCACCTCCTTAAGCATCGTAGCAAACTGAGGATTGTTCAGCAAAGGCTGGAGTGTTTCCCGTATAGGGTCGTCGACAGCAACCTGGACGTCGTAAATTGTAGGCTTGGGGTCTTTGTGGAACTCCTCGTCCACGCGGACCGTGTACGGGAGGTTGATCGGGTCCAGGGGAGCTAAGTGACCATTTACGTAGACGGAAAGTTCGGGGATCTGGCCAGTCTCGCCCCGCCTCACAACCTATTGAAAATCAATCAGTAAAGGTCCACCTCTTCCATAGGAGCAGATATGGGACAAACCTTCTTAAGAAGTTCATCACAGCGAAAGTTGCGTTTCTCTTCGTCCTCCTGCAGCCCGGCTAGCCTGATATATTCCCAAAGTCCCATGACAGCTTCCTGCTGTGTCGCCTCCTTCATATCGACGACGTCAGCGAGTTCCGGGCTCAGCTTGAAGCGCTCCGGGGTTTCGTGGCGGTGCAGGTTGATAGTAATGTTCATATTCTCATCACCACTGCGTTTGAACGTGAACTCATCAAAGTCAGCGGCAGCCGGCAGGCCCGCCGAGCTCTGGGCACGCTGGCCGATCTCGGGCTTCTTCCACTCGACATTTTGCTCGGTGCCGTTGCGGAATTTTGAGGCGTCGATGTCGACGTTGATGGCTTTGAAGAAGTGGGAGAACCGTAGCTTCTTAGGCGACTTGGCTGTCCCCTTCTCGGTCTGGCCCTCGGTAGCATCCTTACTGTCCTCCATAGCCGTATCTTCCTGTTTCGATCCATCCTTGTCCTCAGGGGCGTCCTGGGCGTCGTTGTCATCATCAAGAAGGCGGCCTTCGATCTTGACACGGTATGACGCCTCCGTGTTTGGGGTGAAGTCGAAGGCATCCACGTTGAGACCGTTCCCTTGCCAAACTTGGTCTTCAACCGTATTGCTAACCCAGATGCGAAGTGTCTTGTATGTTTTGGTGTCGCGGTGAAGGCTCTCGGTGAGATCCAGGCGCTTGCGGGTCATTGTCGCGTCCACTCGACGTTCAACATCCCTCAGGTCGTTGTATGTCTTCACAGACTCGGCTTCGACAATGCAATCCTCGACACCATCGGGCAGGTTCTTGTCGGTGGGCTTCCGGCTTCGACGTTTGGCTAGCTCACTGGCTTGTGCTTGGGCCTGCTGCTGCTGGGCCATCTGCGCCTGCGTGAGTGGCACCTGGGGATGAGGTCCTGCAGACATCATCGGTACTAAACCGTTGGAAGTTTGTTAGATCTTCACGCGTTCATTGATCCAATGTTTGTGGGTTGTCTGAAGGGCGCGCGGCGCCCTCTTGGAATCACTTACCAATGCCACCTCGGCTGCGCTGATTCTGCGCATGCGGAGACCTCTGTGGCACCTGCTGCTGCGCGTACGCGCGATATTGCTGTTGCATCTTGGCTTTGATTCTTGTAACCCTGCGACCTTAGAGAGAAAGGAAGTTGCGAACGGTCGTGGTTGCTTGTGATGCGCCGAGTGACAATTGGTCGTGTCGCGTCGCAGCGGCGAACCAGAAGCCACTACTTTTCAAATCACGTGACTTGGTTCATCGCAACGAGTCGCTTGCCTCTATTCGGCAGATTCCAGGTAGAAGAACAGGGTCTTTCTAACCAGCTTGTAGCATTTGTATGGGTGTTGAATTATTCTAGGGGATTGAACCCCTAAGATCCATTCTCTTTATATTCTTTATAAGAAGGAACTGATTTATGCTGAGATCGAATACTAACAGTCGTGTGAAGAGATACTATACTACTACTAATACTGTAAAGCAGTCCGGCTGGGCTTTGGTCCGAGCGGTCCTGTTATGTATCAAAGGGACTGGCAATGAAATGAATCGAAAAACAAAAACAAGATGCAGTTCTCTTTCTTAGAAAAAAAAAAGGCTGCCGCTCTTGAACGAATAGAAACTCCCAAAATGTGCGCCTCGCTATCAATGCCTGCTGTCGCACAATACGGATCCGAGGATCCAGAAGTAGGCGCTAGCCATATGCCCGAAATGCAGAAGATGGTCGAAGGTCCCGGATACATGGCGATATGTGAACGATGGCCTTCGGCATGAAATCCTCCAATCCATTTCAAAAGGCCGAGTCCAGTCCATTGCGAGACTGCCTCTTGCTGAAGCGGTTTCTCTTAGGGGCTGGACTGGGGTCGTCGAGGCTCACCTGGCTCTTGCTCAGATGGTTACGACTACCCCCGAAAACATCGTGGCTACCGTTACCACGCCCCCCCAAGGTACTCGAAGGACTTGACATGGCCGAGGACATGTCCCCAAAACCGTTCTCGCTGTTGTACGAGGCGGTCATGTTTTGTGAGGTTGCATAATCACGTGCACGCTCAAGGCATTCAACCCATTCATCTGCTGATGCCCGTTGTTCGTCGGAGCTGGTAGAGTTCTTTGTGTCTTCGAAGGTATACCGATGACCACCCTGCGAATACATGTTAGCGTCAAGTTGTCGTAAAGAAAGGACGCAAGTGAAGATGGGGTTCTCACCGTATCGACGCACCAGACCAATTGGCCCTTTGCGTCGCGTTGGGTCCTCCATGTGCAATCAGATGATAGTAGAGACAGCTCTTGCTTGGTGCGCTTATCCTCGCCACCTGCGGGGGCGAATATGATACGACCGCTCGAGGTAATGATGACCAATCTCTGCCGCTTCTTCGTCGTGCTGCCACCGAAAAACCGGGACAGTTTCTTGTGGCCTTCCTCGCCCTTGCCGTTTGTGCTATTTGATGATGGTGATGAAATCACCATAAGGTCACCCAGCCGCAATATCCGTTCGTTCGGCCTTGTTAAGACCGGCGACCATTCAATGTCGAGTTGAGTGGGAGGAGGTAGTTCAGTGATGATGCGCGACGGGCGGGCGCCGCCCGTTGAAGCATTCAGTTGCAATTGCGACGATCCAGCAAGGCGTGAATGTGACGTCTGACCACTCAGGGAGGCTCCATTGAGTTGGATGACTGCGGGCTCAGAGGTAGGAGGGACGTAAGGGCGGAGCCGGGGAGCCTTTGTACGCCATAGAGATTTCCCGAAGGACTGGCCGTCAAAAAAGGCATGATTCTTGATATGTTCGATGGTGAGACGTCTTGCCGGATCGAGAACCAACAGTCGCTCGACAAGATCGCGGGCGGCAGGTGGGAAGCCAGGGGGGAAGTCGTATTCGAGGTTCACAATCTTCTGGAAGGTGAGGTACTCGCTGCCTGCCTTGAAGGGTGGCCGCCCGGCTAGGAGTTGGTAAACGATACAGCCGAATGCCCACAAATCGCTAGCCTTGCAGGCATTCTTATCCGTGAGCAGTTCTGGGCTCACATATTCTGCAGTGCCGACGAAGGATGCAGCACGCCCATCGTTCCCTGGATCGTCGCTCCCTGGATCGGGAACTCCCTTCTTGATGGAGTCGGGGTCCCTGGTATCCCGGGGGTCCCTCAGGAGTTTGGCCGTCCCAAAATCTGTAATTTTGACGTGCATCTGATCATCGAGAAGCACATTCTCCGGCTTCAGGTCTCGATGTATGACACCACGGGAGTGCATGTACTCGACAGCATCCAGAATCTGGGCACTGTAGAACCTGGTGCAGTCGAGGTCGAATGTCCCAGTCTTCTTGAGCACGCCGAGGAGCTCGCCGCCGTTACACAAATCGAGGACGTAGTAGAGAGAGGTCTCATCCTGGAAGGTGTAATAGAGCCGGACAATCCCGGGATGTTCTGTGAGGCGATTCAGGGTGTTCTTCTCGATGTTGACGTATTTGATCTTCTTTTCCTTGATGATGTGTCTCTTCTCAAGAACTTTTATGGCATACTCCTTGAGAGTCTGTCGATCCGTTGCCAGGTACACCGAACTGTAGGACCCCTCGCCTAATACACGGCTGAATGAGAAGTCACGGACGCCCTTCTTAACTTGTCGAACAACGGTGCGACCATTCACATCGACCTCCCGCCGGACGCCGACGGCAGCGCCACGCTCCTGCCACTCTGCACTTGTAGTCGGAGCGGGTGCATCTCCTGCGAATGGGGGGTGAGATATTTGAGGAGCAGTGTTATGGCCACCGGCCATTCCTTTGGAGCTTCGTCGGATGGGGAGAGGGCCGGTTCCAGAGTAGGCCGCACCTCGTGAAGAGCCGTAGCCATGAGGTGCTTCCCTCTGGCTAGAATGGCGTGACGGGTATTGTGACTCCACGAGTGGGGTGGCATGAGGTTCAGTCCCATCAGGTGGTGCTTGTGTCGAATACCCGGACGGCTGATGTTGCGATAATTGTTGCGTGGGAGGTTGGGGGGCGGGAGCGGAGGGTGGGCTGTCGTCGATCGGCTGTGGATTCGGGAGGGCCTCGCTTGGAGTGGCTGACGCAGTCGTGGATGTTTGATTCGAGTCGAAAGTCGGGGAGGCCAGGGCTTGCTGAGCTGCGTCGTCTGGGTTGGCTATGCGCAAGCCGCCGAGAGCCTGTGAGAGACTCAGATCCCCGTTCATGATGCCACTGGCGGAGGGGGGCCTCGTGAAGCTCCGAGCGGGCAAGTAGCTGAGCCTGGCCGAGTCCTAAGGGCAGAATGAAGGGGTAGTAGAAGAGGGTAAGGAGCCGGTCACATGGGGGTGCCTTGATTCTGAGAAGTCCACACCACGACGAACCATCATCCATCCATGGACAAAGAACTGCAAAGTGGCTGGTTACGCCGTTGGCAAATTTGCCGTAACTCTAAAGGCCTTGCTCGAATAATGAGGGACGACGGCCGTGAAATTGGCAGGTTGGGGATACGGAGTTACCCAGGGATTAGTACTAGTAGTAGTACTACTCGTCCTCGCCATGCTGCCGGGCACCAGCTGCGCCCGAGTACGTGCGGTGGCCGTGTTACTTACAGCTGGACTATGGACTATGACAACGACTAACTGGTACAGGCCATGTTACATAATGTGGTACCTGTACGGAGTACCTACATGTACTACTAACACATTGCCCGGGCAGTACTACTAGTAGATGCCCGGAGGACAGCCTTGAGCCTATAGATGGCGTACAGGCAGGCTGACGGTAAAAATACAGTGGTGCAGTATGCTGTACGAAGTACGGAGTATTACTACTGGTATGGATGGAATACTAGGCCCGTCAGCAATCCTCCAGCTGGAGCCCATTAGGTGCTTGGTCCATGCCACTATTACAGCGTACAGCGTACTCCGTAATACCGTACGCCGCATGCCTATCAGAGGGCAACGACGGAGTACGAGTATGCGTGCGCCGTGCTGCGACGTAAACAGTGGGGGTTAGCTGTGCCTCTTTCTCTCTCTTCCACTCCTCTCATGTCCTCTGTCCTTCTGCAGAGGAACAACTGGAGGGCTCCATCCCATCCATCCACGTCAGCCCCTGTGGGATCTGCGCGATACGAGAGACGATTACCCTTCCAGCCTGTCTGCCATTGCCCGCTTCCTACTAATAATAGCCTCATGGACTGCAGGCCCGCGTGCTCTCTCCGCGCATTGTTACTCATGCGTACTCCGTACTTGCAAGTATGCAAGCAAGCTCCTTTGCCTCCGACGCTCTTTCGCGTCATGTCTTGATTTATGACCGAATCTTTTCCGGGACAAGAGGCAACCCCCGGCATAAAACGCCCAACAGCCCTGGGAACTAGCCTTATCCAGGGCAACCCGGTGGGCGTGCTGATACGGAAGAGTTGGGCGCCAGCGCCCACCGAGTATTTTGCAACGTGAGAATGATACTGGCAAGGTAATATTCGAAGCCGTGGTGAACTACTAGTACGGAGTACTCCGTAGCGGTTTGTCACCTCTTCCTAATCAATGCCTGCCAGTTCTCAGACAATTCTTGGTGGGCCCTGGGCCCGGGTCCCATGCCAACATACTCGTAAGACGTGCAATGGTAATACCTGTACCGACTCTGACGTCGACATCTCTTGAGCTCCATGCCGTTCTAAAAGCCTGCGATACTCGTAAGTACAGCTTATGTTCTATCTCTGGTACTCTACTATTATTAGCATACATGTACTCGTACATACATGCTCTTGAAGCCAAATCAGCGTCAGCGGCTTCGCCACATGGACAACAGGCGGCGGCGGCATTATCAGAATGCCTCGTCACTACACCGTGACCAGCCAAGACGTGCTGCGTTGACAGCCGCCCGATGAAGCTGACGCAGAACCCGTACGTCGACCGAGCCTAAAGAACGGCATCTGAACCACCTGGAAATAATAATACCGGTCCATGGATGGCATTATGGTACCGAATTCGGAGCGCAAGGAGTAAAATGTCCGTAGCTCCCGTGCAGAATACGATGTAAACTGTCGGTTGGCCCAACAAGCACCTGTTCGTGTTTCTCAGATAATACAGCGTTTAATTAATTTATTCCACGAGTAATAATGGTAATACGACTAGTGTTGCCGAAGAGTTGTTTTGTATACTCTGTACGGAGTACGGAGTACATCTACCTAGTTGTATGAGTATACGAGTAGGTACGCGGTCCTCGGACAGCTAGCATTCGAAGCGTAACAGGTACGGAGCACGGAGACATTACTACGGGTACAAAGCAATAATACTACTACTACTATTACTACTCCGTAGTAATAGTACTACTAGTAGTATTACAGTGTAATACTTGCGTACCAATGGTGGCACCTGACCTACTGCGGAATAACATTAGCCCTGGTAGATAGTCCGGTAGCCATGGCCCTCGTACTCATACGTCGCCAAGGAAACAGGTACGCGTCTTTTTTACCCTTGCCTGCTGAAGTAATCATCCGCTTTGCCTTACTCGGCCAGCCGAGAACGACACGTGATCTGGCCGGCATTACGCGATTCACGGCACGGAGCAACGCTGGAAGAGGCACTATAGTGGGGCACGTGCACGGCCCGGAAAAGGCAACCAGTGGGACCCCTGTTTTCCACCCGTCAACGTCCGTCGACCATGATAGGACCAAGCGGCATTGTGACATGCAGCCACCCACAGTTATTAGCTGATCACACTGTGTATCGGGCATACCCCTGTACCAGATTGGGTACTTGGAGGGTAATAACTTAAGGAGCCTTGCTACAGCTCTTCACTAACATGAATAAGTCTTGCAATCTCTCAGCTGAGAGATTCCCTGCAGATCGCTCACAGTGCCAAAGTCTCTTTTACCCCGGGTTAACAGTGGCAGGAGCAACCGACAAACTTGAGTTGCGATCAGCCAGCCGCAGGGCCAGTCCAGTCTCTCTTCCTGCGAGTACTTCGTCCGCGTCTGCGTTCCCTTAACTCTTCTTACTTCCCACCTAAGCCTTTTCCCAATTGCACTCTGTGTTCCGCCCCCCACACCTCGATCACATTCTTCCTCCTTTACAACCATCTCGGCCGCCTTCTTCCTACTGTACCTCTTCTTCGCATTCCATTACCACGTCTACTTCGCATCGTCAACCCCGTCACTCGGCGACTACGACAGGCGACGTGCGCGACGGATTGGTCGACTACATCATCCTTCCACCCAACCAAGCGCCTCACTCTCCTTCTCGCTCCGCCCTTCTTTGGCCTCCCGTGCCTCTCGTTACAACATTCGTCTTTCCCTGCAACACGGAACGGGCCAGTGCTTACAGCCTACCAGTGGTTTGTGCGGTAGTAACTACTAATACTTGACATTGTGCAGTTCGCATCGCCTTCTTGCATCACCTTTTCGCATCACCACCACGTCACATTTCCCCATTCCACGCCTTTCTATTCCACGCCTCTTCACGCCTCTACCGTCATCATGTCTCCGTTTTCCAATGAGTTCTCAAGCGCTTCTCCCGTCATGGCTATGTCACCCCAACCGGCCCACCAGGCGCCATTCGTCGCGGCCGGATTCGCGCATCAGCCATTCTCACCACAGTCCATGGCAAACCCGACCCCTTCAGCAACAATGTCACTGCACAGCCCTGTTCGCATCAACAAGAAGCGCTCTCGTGATGAAGCGTCCAGCAACCTTGAACCCGAGCACCCGCCCATGAAAGCAGAGGAACCTGAAGATGAATGGGTCTACGGCCCCGGAATGGTCCTCATCAAGGCCAACAAGGGCTACGTCGCCGATGCCAGCAGCCAGTCGGGCACCTGGCTCGAAGAAAAGAAGGCCGACGACGAACAGGCCCGTCGGAAACAGGAGGAGGCACATGTGCCCCAGAGGAATTGCAAGCTACAAAGAAGAGACCTCCTGAACAGCGCCGGAACTGGAACTCCAACTACGAAAACCGATTCACCGGCTGCTTCTGGCATGGGGGAATCATCCTCTGTCGGATCTGAGCCTATACTCGACAATGTCGCTCTTCACCTCGGAATTGGATGGAAGAAGCTGAGCGACGACGAACATATTCAGGCAGCTGCTCGAGGCTGGGCTCGCTACATCGAGAACCATTTCCCAGTTACAGACGTCCACATTCGTCTGGAGAGCAAGGGTCTCCAATCCTACCTCGTTGAAGCATCAGAGGGCTTCTACCTGTTTGCCGAGAACCTGCAGCAAGGGCGGTTGGTCAGCACCAACGTTGAGGGCGCACTTCGGAACCTTCAGTCGTCGCCGCCTGCATTCGACGGCGCAGACACTCTGGCGAAAGCTGAATCGCCTCGCTTGGCGATGGCCCACGTCGATTCCGAAATGATCATGGGTTGAAATCGTTTGTACTCAATTCGTGGGTGAGACTCACATGGAGGTTTGCTGGATTGCCGTGGTACGAACAATTCAGGGCACTAAATGAAGCACGAATGACGCGCCTGGTGGGACAAGAGGGACTGATATGGGTTTTGGGACAGGAGTTTTAATGTTTGCCAGGACTGATACGGACTAGGAGTTTACTTTTAATGTGCTACCATGTATCATCAATACAATAAGTCGAAATTCGCGCGATATGTGAGCCGCAGCGCCTAGAATCTTGAGTGTACGTTACAGGGACCCGTGTAGATTTCAGGACGGCGAGAGATTTCGGTTGTTGTAGAGTTACGGTAGAATGTGAAAGTTTATCTTTGGCCATCGCCCAGTCATCAACACCATTTTGGCCTTAGGCGGCTTACTTTAAATCAAATGACAGAATGTTCTGCTGCCCTGAGACACTTATAGGCGCTTCTCAAGGCAGCGACAAATACGCCTTGAGTGGCTTGATCAACACAGTGAATAGATCTAGCCCATCTGTACGCATTTCCACTTCCTATGCCTTAAATTATCTTACTACGAATTCAACTAGAGGGGCTGGCGAGGTAATAAATAGTCAAATAAAAAATCAAATCAAATATGAGAAATCCCATTCCATGCGTTCTTGAAGCATCCCTCAAACGCTTCCCCTCTTCGAGACTGAGGAGGTACTGGGTATGTATTTCTTTATTCCCCGAGCGTGCGTCATCCTGCACCTTCTGTTTGTGAGGTACTTCTGACTACCCTATCGTCATCTGTGAGCCGAGGATTGGCCAGTCCACGCCGTACTCGTACATGCAACCAACCACCAGAAACAGCACACCACTTCATCTCGAAGCCAGGCTACCATTGCACATCCCAGAAGATTCATTACCAGAAAGCCATCAAGTCAACAGTAGACAACAGCAAAGAAAACGCGACAAGGATCAGCAGCAGTCGCCGCCCACCATGTCGAATCCAAACCAACTATATCTGCTGGCCGACCACATCAAGCTATCGCTTCTGGAGCGTCAGCGAGCGCAGAAGCTTGCGCCCGAGGACCGGCCGCAGGGCGGCCACATTTCAAGATCGCTCGACCAGTTCCGCGATGGGCTGTCATTTCTCGACGAAGAGAAGACTCGCCTAGAGCAGCAGGGAGACATGGCGTATGATGATAGCCCCTTGCCCTTCCCCCTCTTCCGCGCGCCCCGACGAGAGGGAATGCTTACTGACATTGCTTGCTTCCTATAACAGTGCCGCCTCTGCCATCGCCGACGCCCTCCCTGCTCTGCAGAAGCAGCTTGACCACCTGACGTCGCAGTACCAGGGGTCCACCGACCCTTCTGTCGCAGCCACGGTGACGCACCCCAATTCGGACACACTGGCCTCGGACTTCTCCCACGCAGCCACAACCGACGCGAGGACAAATGTCGCCGGCGGCGCCGGCAAATCCGTCCGCTTCAGCGATACGCCGCCTTCGCCGTCACAGGACCTCTTTGGCGCGTACCGCGACAATCCCGAGGTCGCCGACAGCGACAGCATGGGCTACCGCGATACTGCCGGCTCTCTGGACAACCAGCAGCTGCACCAATACCACTCGCAGATCCTCGACGAGCAGGACGAGCAGCTCGATCGCCTGGGCGAGTCCATCGGCCGCCAGCGCGAACTCAGCATGCAGATTGGTGATGAGCTTGACGATCACGTCGCCATGCTTGACCAGGTCGAGAGCGCCACTGACCGTCACCAGAACCGCATCGACCGCGCTGGCAGGGCTCTCGGCAAGGTCGCCAGGAGCGCAAACGATAACAAGCAGATTACTGCCATTGTCGTGCTCATCATCATCCTTGTCCTCCTCATTGCCATCCTAAAATAAAGGGAGAGGAGGGTCGATACCCGCCAGCCTCCCATTTCCCTTTGACCTGCTACTCTTCTTCGTTATTGGGCGGCTTCTGTTATTACATCCCTGTTTTCTGTATCTTTCCCCTCTTACTTTTTCGAGTGCGAAGCGCTTTGTGCATCGGTTCGGCGTTATTACTGTACTGGAGTCTTAAACAACTCCTAATCCATCCTTGTTGCTAATACTGAGCGGGGTTAATCAGAGATACACACACTTGGTATCTTGTCTCTTCTTTGATGGTTTATGTTAAGAACATTGATCTTCATCTCATATGTCAATATAACAGCTGTTCTATCAGGGGGGCCATTGAGTGAACCCATCATCTTCTCTCTCGCCCGGTCTACTCAAAAGCACCACGAATTCTGGCTCCACAGTCGATGCCGGTCTCATCTTGCTTGTATTGTGTGTTATTGTCTAGCTTACTTTCAACTTGCCTTTGAAGCCCCATCCCCTTTGATCAACCGCTAAACTTCACTCGCATACGAACGTCCACTATCAACGAATGATTTCGCCTTCCTTGTCAATACCCTCGATGCTCTCGAGAATATCACTGCCAGCCAAAGTTCCGGGTCCGCCGATTGCCGACTTGTTTTCGTTTGGCCAAATCTCGTGGAACTTGACCGAGCTGTCACTCGACGCCACGACGAGACAACCCTGCTGATGGTCTTTGCTACGAATCCTCCGGCTTTTCCTCTCCCCGGGCCCGGGAGTCTTTGGGTAGGGGATGGCGTACAGCGCACGCATTCCAATTCCCCACGGGATAGCAGCAACTTGTGTGCATTCGGGCCACCTGAAGACGGCAATGCGGTATGGATGTTCAGGCTGCGAGTAGCCCAGCGTGGCCGCGATTTCGCGCCGTGTTGTCGACCAGACCAGCGAGGTCACTTGTGCCGAAACGGCTATTGTAGCTAGCGCTGCCCCAGATCTTGTGTGGAAGAAGTGGATGCACCTGTCACTAGAGCCTCCTCCCGTGGCAATGAGGCCTGACCTCCATGGACAAAATGCTATGGCCTTGACTGCTGACCCATGCACCCAGCAATGCCTTTCGTTTCCAGGACCAAGGAGACGAAGCCTACCAGTCACAGAGGGAGCTGGGTGTATCTCCGTGATATCAGATGCAGACGACATATCCACAATATTCCTATGTCTTCTGCCATTGTTTGACGAACCCCTTCGCTCATCCTCTTGGGCGGCTGGTACAAATGGGCCCTCGTCCCAGCGGCGTAAATGGGAAGATGATTCGGTAGGTGACTCGATACCGATGATGTCGCTTATGTCGAAAAGGCAACAAGTGTCATCGTTTGCTCCCGAGGCAAAGAGCTCTCCATCCTGGGACCATGCAATGCCGCATATTTGCTGTTCATGGATCGAGATCTTAGCAATCAGTACGAGAGTTCCCGACCAGGTGTCCCTCTTCACTTCCTATGCAGAGGGCCATTCGACGACATAATAATACATAGTTCCCATCTCATCGCCCACTATGAGATCTTCTGTTTTCACGGATACCCCGGGATTCAATGGATTTCTCGATGGGCGCAATGTGCAGCGAGGCCGCTAACTCAAGCAAGACACGCCATGGGGGAATCCGAGCTCGAAGCGAGGAATCGCATCCCACGTCGACTTGAGAACAAGCAAGCCGCTAATTGTCCCAACGGCTAGAATACTCTTTCCACCTTTAGTAGATGAAAACGCCACAGAGGTGACCCAGTTGCGATGATCGACAGCTCGGTATGCCGGATAGGCCCCGTGGCTCTCGGACCAAGTGTACAGGCTGCTGCCCAAACCTATAGCAAGAGTTCGGCATGTCGGCGAATATGCAAGTATTGAGCAGTAGAAATCGTCTCTCAGGTTAGGGGCATCCAAGACCCTACTGCCACATTAGCTCCCGCTTCTGGAAGTATCCCATATAGGGGTCGTATTCTGGCATTACCGGAAAGGAGCCATAGGAAGTAACCTTTCTTCTGGCAGCTTGTCTTTTCCAGCTCCTGTTCCAAGTCAGCACTTGATTCCGTAGCTAAACAAACAAGTTTTTGACGGAGGGCCCTGTAGTAGTGTATGGGAGAAACAAATACCTTTGCTCGCTGTCCTGTTCACCCACTCGGAACCGTCCCATGTGGTTTGGTGTGAGGGCTGATGTTTCTTGGACCCTCTGATCTCGCCATGCTGAGGGGCTGCTCGGCTTTCGAATTCGAGGACCTTGCGAGCACGGTCCATCTCGAGGGCTGAAGCGACTCGGCCATGGTACTTGTCGATGTTGCCCTGCGGGTCGGATCCGGAATCGAGAAAATATGGAGTGTAGCTCTGGCCGTGAGTGTCCCTTGGGATAGGGCGCCCTTGGCTGTCGTCTGGAGGGATTTGCCCAGTAGCAAGACCGCCTACCGTCCACACGGCCCCATGGCTGACTTGTCTGTCACTAGTAGTTCGTATGTGGGGAAGTGCGCCTAAGCCTGTGGTTAATACAAACGTGTCAGAAATGCATTGCTAGTAAATTGAACGGAACAAACTTGCCCTGTACTCGTAGATTATTGCCAACTACAATCTGGGGAGTTGCCAGATCGGCTGGTTGAGCCAACGATGGCCTGTTTGGTCTCGAAAAGGGGTCAATAGAACCATCATCGCACCGACGAAGCTTCTCCGGCAACGATAGCGTATGGACCTCCATGCTTGTTCTATATCTCTCTGCCGATGATGTTTTATGATCCCGAAGAGGTACAAATCTGTCAGAAGAGCGGGCATTTGGAATGATGGGGTGACGTCTTAGACTGCGACCTATAGTGGTATTGTTGCTGAGAAAGAAGCATCGTGCGGGCTTGTATCTCCTTGGCTCTGGGGCTCGAGGATAGGGAGTAGAGACGGATCTGATCCTCCCGGGCGGAGAGTTAGGCTTTCTCGGGGAAGGGCTAGAATCGTACTGGCTGAATTCTCCATCGGAGCTTTCTGAGAATGCTAAGCCGTCTAAAGATGGGAGAACTTCCAGGGATTTGCTTTTGATTTCTGGCGATCCCCCTAGGGAACTGTACCCAGAATCACCAGAGTTATTTGGCAAATCTTCGTGTTTCTTGTAGAACTGACGACTCAAACGTCGGTCACGGTACCCACGTATTCTCCCACAAGTTGCGAGTAGGCTGTGCATAGCGGAGCGAGGAGATACCACAGGGAATCCACAATAGCAGGCATGTGTGGTGAGATGAAGTAAACGGAGGGAAGTTCAAAAGAAGGGTACAAAATGATGTTGGGCTAGAGAGTTGCGTAAACGGGCGGACAATGTGTTGCGACACAAATCGATATCACAGTACCGTCGATGCAGACAATGGGGTAACGGGGGGAGAGTGCATATGGATATTGACCGGGTTGAGACGAAGATCTTAGGTTCTAGGATTGAGAGGTTGCAGGAAAAGGACGCTCAAGGTACAATCAACGTCAGGTGCAAATGATGCGAATAACGCACTAGTCGCTTATGATTATGTGCCAAAGTCGGTCGTGCAGAGAAAGAGTCTCTTAGCTGGCACTTGCCAAGGGGGCATATATGTACTATTTGCATTCGAGGGAAAGGGCGATACTGCTGCGTCACAGGAAATATGCACTCTGCAACGCGTGGAAGTTGGAGACGCGAACAAACAAAGACGTCTCGGGGGATGAAAGTTCATTGTGGACGCCAGGAACTGCGTGTCATAAAATATACCAGGGGCTTATATACAAATTTAACACGGTAAAATATATACAAAGTAGTGTGCATCATGCGGCCCTATGTGCTCTCCGCGGCCATGCTTTTTCGCTCTTCTGCTCCATCTCCAGAGTCGAAGTGGTTACGTTCGTTCCACGAAAGCAGGAGCCCCTCTACTCCAAGTTGGCCTTGATGTTGTCGTATGTCGAGTTTGGGTAGCTGAGGCAGTTCGGGGTGCTGTCGAGGGTACCCATGCTGTCAATGGCAGTGCTAATGAGAGATTCGGTGCCATTCTTATCAGCGGAAGCCTCCCAGAACATGCTGCCTCCAAGGCCCTTGGTCTTGGCATAGGCAACCTTGGTGCGGATCATGTCCGGTGTGTCGTAGGAGACCATTGTCTGGCTGCTTGAGTCGTACGTCCAGGTGGCGCCAATCTCCGCGTCGTACTGGGGCTCTTGGTTGTTCAGTGGCAGAGCCTTGTAATCCCAGATACCATTCTCCCAGCTTCCACTTCCAACACCAGTGAAGCTCGTGCCCGGGCCGGCAGTACCGACGAAAGCGCGGCCGTAGATTGGCATGCCCAGGATTAGCTTCTCGGCCGGGACGCCGCCGGCGAGGTAGGCATCGACGGCATCCTTGGTGTTGAAGGGCGTAGAGTTGTTGTTCTTCTCACTCGCATAGAGGTTGGCCTGATGTCCACTGTAGTTGCTGAAGGCGCCAGCATAGTCGTAGGCCATGAGGTTGACGTAGTCGAGAACGTCACCCAGGCCAGCCATGTCGAGTTTTCCGTAGTTCTGGGAGCCAGCAGAGGTGGCAATAGAGAGCTGGAAATGGTAGCCACCGGCGTACTTCTCCGAGTAGGAGTCAAGCTCCTGACGGATACGCTTGAGGAGGAGGACCATGTTGGCGGCCTCGGTTGCATCGGCGGGATACTCCCAGTCGATGTCAATACCGTCAAAACCCCAGTCCTTCATAATAGCGACAGAGGTCTGGGCAAAGGTGGCACGGGTCGCTTCGGTGGAGGCCGCAGCAGGGAAATTGGTTGACCAAGTCCAGCCACCAATAGAGAGCATGATCTTGAGTTTGCGGTTCGCCTTCTTGAGCTTGTACAGCTGTTTAACACAGCCATAGGCGTTGTTTCCAACGTCATTCCAGGCTATTGCCCCAGAGATCGTCAGCCTACTGGTTTTTCTGTCATGAAATCTAGCAGGTGGCATTCACTCACAGTCATCAGGGTAGTGCTTCTCAAGATCAGCGTTAGTGTCGCCGGAGTATCTACCCAGACACTTTGTAAGCCGGGGACAATCAGATAGTAGTGGGAGCTCGATATCAGGCGGCACTTACACAGTCCCATCCGCTCTAAGGTTCAGAAACGAGTAGATAAGATGCGAGATCTCGCTAGCGGGGACATCGGCAGGCTGATAGTTACGCTCATAGATACCCCTAAAACACATGTCAGTGGCCAGAATGTCGCCAGTTGAGCAACGGGGGGGGGGGTATAAAAGTATACCAGTTGACAAAGTAGACGGCATTGACAAAGCCAGTCGCACGCTTGGGGACATTAACGGCCTTGTCCTCAGCTTGCGGAATCGCAAACCCAGAAGCGACCTGGACCGAGGCAAGCAAGGCCAAGGATTTTGCAAGCAGAGACATCATTGTAGAGATTCCCTATCTCTGGTGGTTGGTTCTGTGTAGAAAGGATGGGCTGGAGTGGGTAGTCCTAGCACTAGACCTGGTTCAAAAAGGGGAAGGGGAGAAGAGAAGAGAATAATGGGCTGGTTATCCAGAAGCCAGGAGTAAGTAGAATAAGTGGCATCGATGATATTCTTATACGATGTCCCCCCCGGGTCTCCTGGGTTACCAAGACTAGTCCAAGTGATTCGGTATAGTCATGAGACTTTCGAGGCGGGCCGGTCGTCGAACCTATAACGCCCCGTGGTGGATGGGCGGGATATGCATTCCAGCGAGGCAATGTTGCCCAACGTATAGCGAGGGGGTAACAACAAAGGTATCGACATCTCCAACTCTAGTAGCTTGGCGTAGATCTGCTATCGACCCTTGTATGGATCTCGCGATCAAAAGATGGGATACTTGCAGGATTGCAGATTTGGACGAGGGCTCCAGGGGGGGGCACGGGGGCCGAAGTGATGTGATCTACGGTCAGGCAACGTTGCTCATCATTCGGGGGTAGTAAAGAGACGCCGTACCGTAGGTTGATGGAGGTTCTGTGCCATTCCCAAACGCGGAGAAGCATTGGTTCTGCACAATGCCCCCATGAAGCAAGGCATCGGATAAGGAGAGTATAGCAGCAGCTTCAAGGCGTCCCAGACCCTACGTTCCATCTCGCTGCAGTGGACGGAATGCATATGAGAGAATCCCAATAAGGCAGGAAGAAAGAAGACCAGTGGATCACAGATATGATCCTTCCCCAAGATTCGGGCGATGGGAACTTGGTCCTGACAGTACCATTCAGGTACAGGCATCGCCTAGTTGCAATCCAAAGTATCTGACTACTGCATTGACCTCGTTTCTCTGCAGAAGCAGCTCGAAGGCCGTGGCCATGACATCTTCCTTGGTGACATGAAGCATGCTCTGTCCACGTAAGTGACGTGGATGGTTTTAGTGTCATGAACTGCTTTCTCCACTGCATGATTGTGCTTAGCAAGGTCGGACAAGGACTAAAAACAAACAGTATGCCATGTACGAAAGAAATGTGACAGGAGGTATAATACTAAGCAAGAAACTAAATTCCAGAGGGCAGTTGGTGTTCGGATGCCACCTCTAACCGGCCGACTGATCAAGATGACCGAGACAATGGCCTTCTGACAGGTCGGTCTTGTGAGCGCCACAGCATTAGCGGGTTCTAGGTGCAACCATGGACAGACAAACTGTTCTTCCAGCACAGATGTTTCCAACGTGTTGCATGGGCGCCGGAGTGCATCCTGTTTGACGGCGGGATGATAAGTGGCCATGTCAAGATAGGAATACTAACGCCGAGCTGCCAAACGCGGTTCTGTAAGTGGTCACGGTGCAGCCTATTGGCAGCGGGTCTGGCCCTGAGATAGGTGAGGGCGGGTGAGGACGACGAGGACGGAGTGTTGTGAATGCAAGGCAAGGCATTGATGGATGGGTGGGGACCATGGCAAACGCCGAGGACCCTGGGAAAAGATCTGTCTACTCCGCACTTGTAGTCGTAATGTCCCTCTAATGAATGACCCGTGGCTCTCCCTCGATCAGGCACCCACGACGGGAGAGCGCGTGGACTCTGTAGTTGACTAACAGTCAGTGCAGAAAGAGATTGTCCACTCACTACAAGAAGAAACACGGCGAATTAGTTATGCCTTCCATAGAGTGGTGTTTATGATGGCATTTTTAAGATGCATCAACCTGCAGTGTGAGAGGAGAGGGAGACACTTCCCCTCCCCTCAAGGTCTGGCGAGAATCTTCCGGCGAGCCGTGCCTTGGTCCCGAGCATCCCCATTGTTATTGTCTTACCGTATTGTTCCCCAGCATCGGGAAATTCCTTGCCGAGGACAACGGAGGCAAAAAAGAAAAGTACAACGACCACGCCAGGGATCGAACCTGGAACCTTTAGAGAACTTGCAACTTCGGTGTACCGAAATCTAACGCGCTGCCATTGCGCTACGCGGCCAATCATATCAAGCAGGCTGTAACTCTCTGCAGTACTTGGTCATGGACCACTAGCCCAGTCCAGTCTGTCCAGAGGAGTTGTGAGTAGCATCGATGTGATCATTGTGATGGGGATGCGGTCGCCCACAAAGTGGTCTCGTTGCAAAGGGGGTGACAGAGGCTGCAACGTTACGGCATCCGGTAAGAGAGAGCCATCAGATTATTGGATACAACATTGAACAACCACCATCGTGATACTGTGTTTGAAGGGTGGGGTCCAGGTCGGCATTACCACGACGGCACTCCACTAGATTGAGCAGTGAAGCTGCTATGGAAGAGCGCATGAGTTGGAGAATACACGAACATAGATAAGCTCTGCTGACCGTGCTGGCAGCTGTTTCCTCGTGATTATCTTACTGACGCGCAGAAGCAGGTGGCGCTCCAACGTTCAACTACCGCAAAACAACAGGCACAACCGAGCTAACGATGCGAATGGAACAAATAGCAGGAGGCAAGCACGAGGAATCGCACTAACTTACTAGTACCTGCAATAGTATTAATACTATACTACTAATGCTAGTACAACTAGGTAAGTTG
Organism: Geosmithia putterillii; assembly: GCA_900188575.1. Taxonomy (NCBI): domain Eukaryota; kingdom Fungi; phylum Ascomycota; class Sordariomycetes; order Hypocreales; family Bionectriaceae; genus Geosmithia; species Geosmithia putterillii. The sequence goes on along the minus strand of FYEU01000301.1, from coordinate 2,585,223 downwards.
GTAGGAGCGATTCCCCCTTCCTCCCTGCTCCCCATATCCCAGCGGTCGCCAACCTTCTCCACCCTCAGGAATGGCCTGGCCCGTTGAGCGATCTGTTTGACTGCTCGTACATCGGCTTCACTAGCAATGGTTCAACCCCTGCAGTTATTTGACGCAAGAAGACAGAGCCCGCAATATTACACCAGTATGCTTCATTGCCCGTACAGGTGGTATCGGGAAATACCAAGTCAATGAGTGGTGCACCAACGATATGTAGATACCAGAGCTACGGTTACGCGGTCGGCCGCCTCATGCATGGTTGCCAATTGTCTTGGCCGTGAGTGAGAGCAGAGGCTGATGTATTATTATTACTCGCGAGTGATGACGGCTACTGTTGCCTTGGCCGACTACGGGTATTACTACTAATAATTATTACTACTACTGCGACTACTATTATTGACACTGGTAGTATCATTTCCTTACATTTGATAGTCCATGATCCGCGAATATAGTTATTCCCAGTGTACTAGTATGAACAACCTTGCAGCTGTACATATCAATTATCCACTACTAGTAGTAGTACGGAGTAATACAGCCTGGTTTATATATGTATTCCATCTGTCCTGAACTACTAGGGACCTGGGGTAATACATATAAAAGATTGTAATACTATGCATTGTGGCTGCTTTTCCCTCGATATTATATCAAACATAAATTGATCATGAACCATGAACAGCAGTCAAAGGAGCTGTAGGGTAAATCGGCATATAGCTCGTTTCCCGGCCCAACCAAAGCCAAAGAACGTCATTTGCCATTCGCCGCCCCTCCTCGACCTCTCAATTTATGGAGGGACAGGGATATACGATAGACTCCATTTTCCACAACAACCCCAGCCTACACATTCTTCGACGAAGTCTACACACACCATGGCCGATGTAAGTATATCCCATGCCCAACTGCTAACTCATGGAAGCGTTTTGGATGATGGTCAAAGGCGTATTGACTGATTCAAAGCTGCCTCGAAGCATGGAGTAACACGACACTCACGACCGCTCACCGAGGAGCAACGCCGGATCGATCTTGACAAGATCAGCCACTACCGAAGCCTGGAAGACCAGGTCCGAGAAAAGGTAGGTGCACTTGCCTCTTCCCTGGTCCTTGATCCGGAGGACCCGGCTGACTTTGGGACGCGCAACAGACATCACAGAAAGACTACAGCCAGGAGACGCTGGATCTGACGTCGAAGCTGCTTCGTTTGAACCCAGAATACTATACGATATGGAACGTTCGACGGCGCTGTATAGCGCGTGGATTTTCCTCAAGACGGTCGGGTGGATCGCAGCCCTCGAAGGCGTTGGCGACTTCCTCACCGAACGCCACTCTACCTCTCTCTTCCGCAACCTCGTTGTCTGCCTCTTCGGCCGAGACCCCGCCGTCCCAAGACCCCCCGACGACTGGGAGGAGTGGTATAACACCTGAGAAGGAGGCAAACAAGGAAGATGGTGACGCCATCAAGGTTGAGCTGCTTTTCACCATGCCTCTGCTCATTGAATTCCCCAAATGCTACTGGATATGGCACCATCGTCTGTGGGCACTCGGCAAGGGCATAGAGCTTCTCCCTGTGCCGGCGGCCAGCAAGATCTGGGAGGAGGAGCTCGGTCTTGTGGGTAAAATGCTGCACAGGGACACTCGGAATTTCCACGCCTGGGGGTACAGGCGGTACGTTGTCCAGAAGCTAGAGAGCGCCCAGCTTCACGGCTCCAGCCGGGCCGAGTCCGAATTTGAGTACACGACCATGATGATTTCCAACGATCTTTCCAACTTCTCGGCCTGGCACCACCGTAGCCAGATAATACCTCAACTTCTACGCGAAAGGAACGCCACTGACAAAGACCGTCGAAAACTTTTGGAAAGTGGTAAGCCATACCTCTCACCGTCCTTACTACTGTGCACGTGTGTCGTGTGTCTCCCGACAGGCCCTTACTGACAACCTTATCTTCCCCGCTTATAGAGCTGTTTCTTGTCCGCGAGGGACTTAATGTAGGCCCCGAGGACCAGTCACTCTGGTTCTATCACCAGTTCCTCGTGTCCAACATCATGGACAAGCCAGGCCCCCGGACGATAGCACCCAACCTCACAGAGCCTGAGCGCAGGTCCTACGTCGAGGGAGAAATTGAAGAGATCAAGGACCTCTTGGAGGATTATGAAGACATTAAGTGGATATACGAGGCTTTGGTACAATATAGTATCGCTCTGTCGACGCCACAGGATGCGGAGAGCGGGACTACCAAAAGCTGGGCCCCTTGGTTGAAGAAGTTGAGGGAGCTTGATCCCCAGCGAAGCGGCCGGTGGACCGACTTGGAAAAGCAGCTTGGCGCTGTATGATCCCCAATCGCCTAAACTCAAGAACTTGCCATAGCGAGGATGTAGCCCCAATGATATAATAGTCACAGAAATGATGCACGCCCAGTGCCTAGTGGGTACAGATTTCAGCAAGGCAATCAAGCGTTGCACTTGGCCTTGACCAGGTTGGCTTTTTCGCCGACCAAAGTTTCCACATAATCCAGCAGCTTCTCGACGGGGATCATGTCAATGACGCCAAGGGCTGGACTTGACGACTTGAGGACCTGGCCACCAAACAGGACTCGAATGTAGAAATCGGTCCCAGTCTTTTGGTTGTCATCGATGCGTTTATGTGGGTGGTCATCGGCACGGTCGCGCCTTTTGTAGAGCTCAAAGACGACCTCAGCGCCCATGCCGGGCCAGACCATTTTATCGACCTGCAGAAGGCTGAGAACGCGAGACACAGAGCCATCGTGAGCGATGTTGTGGGTATACAATGTGCCAAGCTGACCATCCATGACTGCGCGGAGGCTGACGGCCAGCTCGGCAAGCCACACGCCATAGGCGCCCGTGCTGGCGGCCAGGGTCGTGTCATTATCACGGTACATCTGGCTGTACTCCCAGTGGCCAAGGCGGTAGACAGTATCGGCCAGCTCCTGAGTCACGCACGTGGACGAGTTCTTGCCGTCGACGAGCTTGCAGGGCAGGGGCTTGTCGTGGCACTGGCGGGACGAAAGGTTGTCAAAGTAGTGGTCAAAGGAGACGTGGAAGCCCGAGTTGTCGCTCGGAACACCTGAGATGTCATCCAGAGTGGCATATATGCTCCGAGAATCTGTCAAGTGGCGTCCCCATGCTGCGTTGCTGCTCGACTTAATGGCGTCAAAGAGGCTCGCTGAGGCAGGACAGCTGTACTGAGGTTCGAGGCTGTCCACGTTTGCAGCCTGAACAGGAGAGGGACCCGATGGTTAATGGACGTTGTCGGCAGACGTCATCGTTGAGGAAACGAGAGGAGGTTCCGGCTTACCTGGACGTGGAGCGGCACGTTGTGCGTGATTCCCCACATGCCATTGATGACCATGCCGGCCACTTGGTGGGTAATGACGTTGTTGGTGGCGCGGTACTGGACCTTGGAAGGGGAAAGGTCATCGGGCAGGAAGCCCAGAAGATCATGGTAGACGCCAAAGAGATCGGCCCCGTGCTGCCACGAGTCCTGGAGCCCGCCGGGGGTGATCTGGGGGAACTGGCAGCTCCCGACCCATCCGGACTGGACGAATGGGTTCACGTCCGAGATGTAGCCCTTGCGGTAACCGTGGGCGGCATCATGGCCGTCAAACGGCTGCCCGTAAAAGTAGAGGGCCTGGTCGTTGCAATTCCACTGATAGGACTCGACGGGGAACGAGTTGTCCGCGTACGGCGTCCGCTTGTGATGGCGATGGATCTGCCGGCATCCATCAGCACATACAGGGCCATGATCACCGGCCAACCCACTTGGGGGGGAGGGTCTTGGAGGAAAGACAGACATACCAGCTCAACATACTGTAGCTCATACTCTTTGCTTGGCCGGACGTACTCTTTGGCCCTCACGTGCGGCATGTTGCAGTAATTGTACGTTCCATAGTCGCTGTCAGGCGTGTTGCTCGAGTTGAAGATGAAACCGTACACCCCCTTGCTGTCGAGGGCTTGGGTGAGGTCGTTGACATGCCACTGAGCGGGTGCGTGCCAAGCTGAATTGGCGCTCCCGGTGTCGACGGTTTCCTTGGCCCCCGCTGCTGGATGGACCAGAGCGAGGCCGCTGGTGGCGGCGGCGGCGGACAAGTAGAAGCTCGTAATCATGATTATCAGACCGGCGGCAAAAAGTAGCGTTATGCGAGACCGACGCCTTCTTCCTCCGATGAGAGAGCGAAGGCTCTGGGCGAAGGCACCATGCATCCTTCTCTTCTTATAATCCCGTTGGTCTTGCCGCCCGGATATGCTCCCAAGCTACCATCAATGAATGGTAAGTGGCGGCTCTGTATCGCACGTGGACGTCGCGTTTAATTTTAAAGCCTGCACCACGTGTTGCCGCGAAGCTCTCCTACTGGGATGCAACAACAGCTTTGGTGCCAATATTATTATTACATGTACTTGGCAGTCATCCCGAGCCACATACATTCACAGCTTAGCATCGCCGCTTCCGTAGGTATTACATAGGATACCTATCTCGAAGGCAAATTCTTCTTTCTTTCAATTGATGCCGATAGCATAATGGTGCACCAGCGTACTCGTATTACATACAATGCATCTCTGCACCATTTTCTTAAAAAGCCACATTAGTAGCAAACATCATCATCCTTCTCAGTATTATCACTACATTTACAAGCGTCGACCGCGAGGTCTCCCCCTGCCCCGTCCTCGTCCTCTACCTCTCAGTCCCCCTCTTGCTGCATAAGGACGACCTTGGGCAGGGATATCTTCGTCATCGTCATCACTTGACTCCTCGTAGGGCTCGGGTGACCTGGTCGGACTTGGCGCGGCTGCTTCATGCCTTCCCGACCTGCGTACTGGAGGGTTTGCTGTATCGGCCTTAGCCGGGCTGTCCTCCGATCTCCAAGCGGATTCGGGTTCCTGCTCCGAGTTTGATTCTACGGATCGATTGGTGGCCTTTGGCGTTTCATTTGGCGTGGAGTCACCTTCGGCTGGTTTGTTCGTACCTTCTGACCTCTTTTTCTTCTTGCCAATCTTGAATTTCTTGCCCCTTATGGCCATGCGTTCGGCCATGGACATTAGCTGCATCCCTTGCGATATCAGTGCATCCTTCTTGACCAAATCCACCGTCGGTGCCACCTGCGACTTGGGGGGCCGGCCCCTGGGGCGGGTAGTTGGGGTACTACTGGGCGATGGCTCGGGTCCCGAGAAAGCATTCCGAGCTGTAGATGCTCCCAAAACAGTGGTGACGCCGGATTTCCGCGGACGTCCGGGCCGTCCACGCCTCGGCGGCTCCTCTGTGTCTCCTCCATGTCTTGACGGTGCCTCTTCTGCATCGCTTGTGTCGTAGTTAACCACAGGCCTCGTAGCACGGCCACTCCTTGTACGAAAAGGCTCCTCAGGCTCTGGTCTCTCAGACTCGGACTCGGGGTTTTCAGCCGGTATCTCTCCAGCTGGGTCTGCGGGGATAGGCTGCGACCGCTTCGGGGGGCGACCGGGCCGCTTCCGCGCCCTCGGCTCACCCGTCTGGGGGCCCGGGACAGTAGCTGGGCCAGCTTCTTGAGCAACTCCGGTGTCAACGTCCATAGCATCTTTGGTACTGGCACCACCAAGTACCAGTGCTTGTTCCCCGACAGAATCCTCTACCTGCCCATGCTGCGCTTTCTCGACTTCCTCGATCTCATCTTCATCAAGCTCAGCGTAAGAAATACGCGGCTTCGCGTGGCGCAGAACAGGCTCGTTTGCATCGTACTGGGGCATGGTTCGACCGATCTGCGTCCCAGGTCGCCACGTTTCAGCATCATTGTCTCCTGCGCGCTGTCTCTCCGGCTGTTCGGAGAATATTTGCTCAACTGGGTGATTTGTTATATCGTCTGCTCCTGGCACCGATTGGTTGAATAAAGCAGGATCCATGCTGTCCAGAGGGTCGGGCTGTGTGTCGACTTGTGTCACCGATCCCCTGGCCGGGCGATGCCTCCTAGCGTACTTTCCAAGGACGAATTCTGGATCCTCGTTTTCCCTTCGGGCTTTTCTCTTAGCAGCTCGTATGGATTTCTTTACAAACTCGGATATCTCAGGCTCGTCTAGCCGCATAGCCTCAGTGGTCGGAGCTTGGTAAGGATCGAACAAGATCTTGTCTGGTGTATCGTCCTGTTCATAGTATCCCATACCAATTCTCTGGCGCACAGCCATGGATAGGTCTGGGTACAACGAGCTGTCTTGTTCTTCAAGCGGAACATCCATTGTAGCTGCGGGACCTTCCCCGAGACGGTCCAGTCCATCCGGCGGATACTCTGCGGAGGGGTCCTGACCGCCAAGAACGTGACTCTGATTTCCATAGCTTTGGGAATTGGTGTCGTTGACGTAGGAACCATGGGCGTGGTCGGGACCGTCGTCGGCGTGTATCGTCATCTGGGCCTCTTGCTCCGTAGAATCTTGAGCTTTGGCATCGTTGGCCTGTTCCCGAAGGCGCTGCATCCGCTTACTGTCCTTGCTTCGGCTGTCATCCCCAGCAGCTTTCAGCCAGGACAGGTTGTGTAGTCGAAAATCGACTAGTGCCTCGACACTGCGGTCATCTGCGATTGGACGTGTGTCATGCCCGAGCAAGGTGTTCTTGGGCATGTAAGGGTTTGTGTTTCCCACCCGGCGACAAGCACCACAGTTGCAAAAACCCTGGCATCTCGGACATTGCCATTGCTCATCCTCGAGGACCTTCTGAGGCATCATATCGAAAGCCCGGTAGAGCACACCGTAGCAGTAAGCCTCTGGACAGCCTGGGTTTGTGCACTCATGGACCCGATATGTGTAGTCCTTGTGGCAGCAAACATGACAGCGACGGAGTTCTCCCTTCTTCTTCCTTCGTCGGTTCTTCTTCTTGGACCTCTCTCCCTCTGCGTCTGGCTCGGAGTCACTAGGTGTCTTCTCGCGATCTGGCTGGGTAATGTCCTTCCATGGTCGTCTTTTTAGAGCCTCTTGGCATATTTGGGCAAGTGACTTCTTCGCCGCCCGCTGTCGCGCAACCTCGAGAGGCTGAGGAGATGTCTCAGCATCTATATAGCCGTCATTCTTGATGACCATAGCCCGCCAAGTCTCGTAATTTGCTACAAGTTTCGACCACGACCATTGCTCGCACCACTGTAGCTTAGAGAGACAAGCACACGAGCGCCCCATCGCATAACATTCCATGCAGACATCATACGCATCTTCATCGCCGTTGATAAGAGGTCGAACGCAATTCTTGCATGTAAGAAAGCGATTGAAGATGTTGCTCCGGCAATATGAACAGGTGACGCACGAGTCATATTCGAGAAACTCGACATTGTCCTCCCTGTAGGCAAACATCTCGTCGACGATGATCTCAGTAAACAGGCTGAGAAGTTTTTTGAAGTCGTCTGCCAGTTGCTTGGCTCGCGGAGAGCTCTTGACGATATCCTGACCAAGGCCCCTGAAACTCATCTGGGACTGTTCAGCATTCTCCTCCAGAACCTGGAGCTGCTTGTGATACTTTGAAAGGGTGTAATAAATGATGGCCTTATTCTTGTACTGCTCATCACGACAAACAAGCCGCGCTTTTGGGAGTGCTTCATGCAGAGCCAGGTCAAGAGTCTCGACAGTCGTGCGATTCCATGCGACCTTCATCGTCCGTGTCCCCCTATTCCAGACTTGGTGCGCAGCCAGCGGTGGGATCAGAATAAAATCACCCGGGCGTTGGTCTACAACGTAGACGTCGAAAGGGGCCTTTTTCCAAGCGTTGATTTGCGCAAAGTGCTTCTCGACTTCAATGTCGTGACCCAGCATGGACATAAAGTATTCACGCACAACCTCGCGGTCCTTACTTTCAGTCATGAACCATATTGAGCTGCCCGGCTTCTCGTTTGGTTCTGAGCCATCGGAAGCTTCGACCATGATGTTTTGCCCCAGGGACGCGCACATCTCCCTATGTGCGGGTGTGTATGTGCCTTCGTGACCTACGTAACACATCAGGTTCTGTGCTCGCATTTCGTCTGGCAGGCTGGACATCAAATCTCCAGCTGGGGCATATTCAGCCTCGCTTCTGAATACATCGTCCGAGCTGGGGTCATTGCCAGTGACGTTTTCGTTGAGATAAAAGAGAGCCGGATGTATGGTCTTTTGCAAGGCGTCGTGCCACTCTACTGGGCAATCGATGTCCTTGAGGTACAGGCGTTGTCGGCGTTCGTCTCGGAAGTTGTTCGGCGTCCACTGGTTCGCCAGTGTCTTCATGGATCGGAGGTAATGGCCAGTCGTCATGGGAATGTCGGAGCCAGAGCCAATGTCGCGTACATTTTCCTCTGCGTTAGGCTGTTAGAACCCGAATACTGTCGATTTGGATAAAATACGCACCTTTCTTGTCGTATGTCTTTTCGAGCCAGTCCACATTGAAAAGCTCATCGGGGAGCACATCATTCCAACCTCCAATAACCAAAGGTTTTCCACCAAGGAGAACATGCATAAGAACCACTTTCTCGAACTCCCGATGACCTAAGTTCCTGATCTGGCTCCTGGTGACTCGCTGTACCCATTTCAGGTTCGGTGTGCGATCAACAAGGTCGTCGAGATCCAGATCAGGCGGGATCGGGTCAAATTTCGCCTGGGGATGTAGCGAAGGTGGCATATTGGACGACGCTCCGTGCCGGCGTTGTGACGTTTTTTAACTGGAGCGCTTCGCGAACTCCCATGGTTTTGCGACAGGCAGCGGGAGGACGCGAATGCTTCGCGAAAAGAAAGAAGTGTGTTTTTTTTTTTTTTTGCAATGTATCGAGTTCGCCTGAAGCTGCCTATTCGGCTATATTGCCGTATAAGCGGAGGTGTCGCTCTTTACGACGGGATGCGAAATCGATCGCGGCGCAACACGATTGAGCATCAGCGTTTGTTATTACTCACTGCTCGTCACTCGTCACTTACTACCGTACTAGTCCAATGGTAGTTAGTGACAACTAGGTGGTGGTATTACTAAGCCAAATCCAGCTACGTGGACCCGGTGACAAAAAAAAACAATTTATCACGTGTAATTTTGCATGTACATGTACTTACGCGATCGAAGAACCAAGCGCAACACCAGTTTTGATATCGACAGTTGGGTGCGACACAACATTGAAGGAATTGGGCTCGCGACGGCAGGCACGGACGTCTAATTTCGTGCGAGGTAAGACATACCAGAAATAAGGTCTATATCCAACCCAGAGTTAGTCGCTGAGCTTATTCTAGGTGTCAACCATGAGAATCCTTGAACTGCCGAAGGTCCCGTTACGGGCTACCTTTCAAGGCGATCTCCGAACATATGCACGATCACCGATAGGACTCAAGTCCCGCGCGGGTATTCTGGGAACTTGGCGGCGTCCTTTTCGTGCTGGACTGAGTGCTCAACCGCCAACTGTCTTCCATCAAACCAACCGCCAACTGTCACCGGCCGCACCAAGCCATGGCAGTATAGACCAGCCCAAGCTTACGGCGTACACCCCCCCAATAACTGGCTTCCTCTCCAAGCTACCTTCGTCGATGGTTCCATACGCCGAGCTGGTTCGGGTAGACAAGCCTGCGGGAACATTATATCTCTACTTCCCATGCCTCTTCTCGACTTTGATGGCTGCCCCTTTGGCTGTTCCCGTGGCTACGCCAGCTAGTATTGCCGGGTACTCTCTCCTCTTCTTGTCAGGGGCTTTCATAATGCGAGGTGCCGGGTGCTCGATAAATGACCTCTGGGATAGGAACCTCGACCCTCAAGTCGCACGTACCAGATTGAGGCCAATTGCACGTGGTGCCATCACCCCTTTCAATGGACTCGTCTTTACGGGCGCCCAGCTTCTGGCCGGGCTGGGCGTCCTGCTTCAGTTCCCATTCGAATGTTTCGTCTATGCGGTCCCTAGTCTGCTCTTTGTCGGAAGCTACCCCCTAGCCAAAAGGGTCACATACTATCCGCAATTTGTTCTTGGCCTAACCTTCTCGTGGGGTGCATTCATGGGCTATCCAGCTCTTGGGGTTGATCTCCTGTCAAACATTCCAGCGTTGACTTCGGCTGCATGTCTCTACGCCTCCTGTATATCATGGACCGTCCTGTACGACATGATTTATGCTCACATGGATATCAAGGATGATGCCAAGGCTGGGATCAAGAGTATCGCATTGAAGCACGATGCAGAGACGAAGCAGGTCTTGCTCGGCCTTGCGGCTACGCAGGTCGGCCTCCTCGCGGCGGCGGGATATGCCGCGGGAGCTGGTCCTGTTTTCTTCGCCGGAAGCTGTGGCGGAGCACTGATCTCTCTGGGCATCATGATCAAGCGACTGAAGCTGAAGAGCGTTCAAGACTGCTGGTGGTGGTTCGTCAATGGGTGCTGGATCACGGGCGGTGTCATTAGTGCCGGACTTGCCGCAGACTATGCGGTTCGATACTCCCCCGAGTCACAAGCAGAGGCTGAACCACTCAAGGAATCGACACAGTAATTGCCGTAGACAGGAGTTTGTACATAATCCATGTAGCATCATTTGTAACATAGTTTCGAAATCACATGACGGCTTATATGCAATGGTGTCTGGATGTGTTTTTGGATCATTTTTTTTTGTTCATTTTTAGAGATCATTAGCATCTCTGATCGAGGACCCTAACCTGTAATGCGATGCAAGCAAGCCTTTTTTGACTCCCCAAGCCCAAAAGCAACGTCGTTCCCATAAAGTTTGATTGATATTCTTAGGTACGGGGCTTCTCCTTCTTCTCCTTCCACAGAGCGGCCAGACCAACACCAGAAACCTTGACGACCTTGAAGCGCACACCAGGGATATCACCCTTGGCCTTGCCCTTGCGACCGAAACCGGCCAGGAGGACCTCGTCGTTCTCGTCGACGAAGTTCAGGCAACCGTCGTTGGGGACTAAGAGGGAGAATATGTCAGTTTATCCCAGGGGACCTTCTTCGATGGGCGAGTAGCAATGCCGTCGTGGTCTTCCTTGTTTAACGTACCGAAAGCGGTGACCTTCTTGCCGTTCTTGATGAGCTGAACACGGACGCACTTGCGGATGGCGGAGTTGGGCTGCTTGGCCTCGACACCGACCTTCTCGAGGACGATGCCCTTAGCGTGCGAGGAACCACCGAAGGGAGAAGACTTGAAGGCAGTGCCGAGGGCACCACGCTTCCAGTGCAGGTCGGCCCATTTCTGGTCCTTCCTGTTCATGCGCAGCTTGCGCGCAGCGTTGAGACCACGGGGCTTGCCTCCACTCATGATTGCTTCGTCGAATTAGTAAATTGTAAAACCGGTCGGGTATTCGATCGAGATTCGACGGGACTGGATGCGAATGTTGCTGCACTCACCGATTTAGTTGGGTATCGCGACGGTGGTCGGTATGAAGTCGGTTGGCGGAGTGCTGCGAGATGATGGACTGAGCGATCACAGAAATTCTTGGTAGGGTTTTTGCACTTTAGAGGGGAAATCTGGTGTGTTGTGGGCCGTGGCCTACCGTGCACGTGACGTTTAGGTGGGAAATCCCAGGCGGGGCTTCCCTCTGTGGCCTGATATCGGAAGAACAAAAGTCCGTTTCATCTGAGCCCCAGCCATGTTACTAATAGTTCGTAGTACGAGCGCGTACGGAGTACTCCGTACAGTACAGGTGAACATCCGTACATCGCATCCACCAGCCAGTCGCCGGTCGGTACGGAGTATGAGTACGAAGTAGTGACGCCAAGGCCCCGTACAAATACAGGCATCTTTATGCCTGTCAGCTCCCAGCTCTATGGCACCCACGGGAGCAGGTAGGCGCGGCCTCCTGCGTGCGCATCACCCCCAAGACACATCAGACCCGATAGATGAGAATAATATGGCTACTCCATCGAGAACCCAGAGCAATTCGCAGCGACAGCCGCCTCCATCCCTATTTCTTCACCCTTCCCCAGCCGCCTCTCATGTCTCTATCCCTGGCATCATGTCTGCGGGCTCCTCAGCCCCGGGCCGGAGTTCCTTGACAAGAGAAAGATCAAATCTTGACCCGGGGGCAGGAGGTCTCGTCACGTCGAATATGCAACGTGCGCAGAGGGGTCTCAAGACGGAAAGCACCCGGAACACGGATAGGACCGATGCTCTTTGGGCCGAGATGCAGGCTACGTTGGAGGAGGTCGAACTATCTGCTTCAGGGGGCACACATGTCTTCGGCCCCGAGCATGACCGCAAACTGGGAGACCTCCGTGCTGCTCAGATTGCTCTCGCGCAGGCCTGGGCGAGGAGTGAGGCAGATGATGCTATCGAAACAGCCTACCGCGACGGCACAACCTCTCTCCTGGGGGAGGAAATGCGCAACATGAAGGGTGCTATGGGTGACGGGTCTAAATCCGTACCGGGTGAACCAACAGATGGCGGCAAGAGCACAGCGCCGTCTCACAGCGCGAAGCCGGAGAGCAGTACCGCTGAGGTTGAACGCCTGGGTGCAAAGCTGGAAGAGGAGACAGAAACTGATATCCTTCTGGCGAGAAGGCGCCGCGAGGCCAATGATGAATATTTCCGTCGCGTCAATAACGGTGTCATTGACGTAGTGGCCAAGCTCGACAATGTTGCCAAGGCCATGAAAGCTGTTGAGCAAGAGAGCAAGGATGTCTGGAACGAGAACGAGACATTTTCTGGAAGCCCAAAGGCTTGATGCCGCAGGGACTTGATCCAGGTGGCGCCTAGGACACAATATTACCATATCTCGAACCGGTATGCATTCGTTTGGCGTTTTGGTGCTTAGTAGTTTGGTACGACAAAAATTGCTGTTACTATAATATACTTTAATTATCACGGGTTACAATCCGGCTACCATTTATTGAGGCGGAAGCATATGATTCAAAAAATTTATCCATCGTATTGTCTACCTTGTTGTCAATTTAATATTCCTAGACAAGTAACCTTCCGATAGTTGTGGCGCTTTTCGGGAACCCCTTGTCAGTAAAGTTTGACACCAGGGAGAAGGTGTTTAGGTGGCGAGCTTCTGGGGCGGGGGAGGAACCGGGATATGATGGCCACCACGAAGGAATCAGGAGAGCTTAACGATTTTTAGAATGGCCGTTAGATGAAGGAGATAAATCACACATGCTTGACAGTTGATGGGCAATAGGATATTTCAACGTCCTGGATCGTCCTACAACATTCTACAATGCCAGAGCGAGGAACTTATGTTCTACAGGACTCCGAGGTTAAGCAATAGTATTGGCCAGCATTGCTGCTCATAGCGTAGAACTTATGGTTTTTGGTCCGATTCATGGCAAGTTCTGGTAGTTAGCGGTTGCCTATTGTGTCATAATCTCGGTAAGCTCCTGCCCAAGACGGCAGCTAAAGGCATCCTGTGTGCGGCCGGTTAAGCCTCGGGTGCGAAGAATCATGTCGGACTGGGCGGGAGGCTGACCAAGCCGCTTCGCCACATCTGGGGTCATCTGTTAAGGCAAGGCACCACCTGGCTCTCTCCAACACATGCCTCACCCGTGTCTGCTGTCCCTCTGCCCAACTTCAACGAAGCACAGTATAAGTATCCGCATCGCCCCATCTTGTACAGAACTCCAGAATTTTCCAGACAAGCCTTCTTCTCTCTCCAACAGACAATCATCAGATTCCAAACGCCTCATCCTCTCACGCCCTACATTCGGACTCGATTCACGATACCCTTACTACATTCCAAGACCAACGTTACCCGTGTCTACAATGCGCCCCGCCAACTTCTTCGTCGCCGCCCTGGCCATGGCTCCCGGCGTCCTGGGAAAGTCTGCCGTCATTTCGTTTGAAGACGCCAATATTTCCGACTCCGCCATGGCGGACGCCAGGAACGACATCATTGCTATCGGCGGCATCATCACCCACACCTTCAACATCATCAAGTATGGCACCTGCCACATTCCCTGGACTTGACATCAGGCAGAGTTACAATACTAACATTTTCGTAGGGCATTTGCTGTCGATTTGCCCGAGGAGATCATCCAGGATGCCCTGGCCTTGGGTAAGAAGCACAAGATGAAGATCGAGGACGACCAGGAAATGACCATCAACTCGAGCATTTAAGCGCCGAGCCAGGCGATAATGCCCCCCTCCAGGAGTCAAGGAATGTATTTGAAATTATGGAAGCGACTGTTCTTGAATATGGTCTTGCTGGATGCCAGAGCCGCACTTGGCTCAGGAAGCCTACGCAGCACTTAGGTGAACACTGCTCCGTGCTGCGCATTAATAACGGCCTGGCAAGGCCGAATGTTGTATTGATTGATGAAATTCGCCATCATTGGCCTCGGTTCGCATAAATCACGAAGAAAAAGGGCTGTTTCAACATGTTTCATACGGGTTTCTGGTGCGTGTACGTGGTGATTGCCAGACAATCTTGCTGCGCATTACTGGTAGTACAGCCAGGAAAGCACTATGCGCATGGTCACGACTCACAAAAACAAAAAGAAAGAGAAAAGCCAATAATAAACTCAGTTGCTCCCTGGTACACTTTGGCAGTATCATCGGTGTCGTAGTACCTGAGGGCGTATTGGTAACACATGACTGCTACTATCAGTGTCGTTGGTATTCTTCACTCAGGTACTCCGTACCTCTGTAAACAGTACCTTGGATGTGCCGCGACACATTTATCTGCGCGAGTACCCGGACGAAGAGAGAGCCCACGATGGTGCAGAGTAGTAGGATAAGGCCCAAAGAAATAGATGACCGTGGACAGGTGGATGCATATCGGGTCCTCCAGTGAATTATGGGATTCGTCTGCATGGAATGTTCTGCTGCAGAAGTAACCTTCAACCAGAATAATGCTAGTACTTCGTAGTATGTACGGAGTAGTATGGATGCTGTAAATTGTATTGCAGGTAGCACTCGTACTCGTACTGCCGAGATGGAGACCCCTGTTGTGGATCGATGGAAGCTTCTGGGGAGGGGGAGGCAGTCACATCCAATTTAACTTGACAATCTGCCTAACGCGTCTTGCTGACAACCAAGTACCATGAGCATCGCCAACACGAACGTATTGCTCGCCTGGTAGAGGATTGTGATTCTTGGATCTAGCAGGCAGCTTCCTCCCGACATGATTCACCACCCGCGCCATTCTCCGCTGCCGATACCCCCACGTCGCAACAAGCCTACCGTTACCTGAACCCAAGCTCCTCCAACGCTACGAGCGCACGACCGAATACACATAGCTCCACGCCTTGGCCAACCCTGGCCAGTCCTGATCTCCCGAGATGCCTCAACCGGCGGCTAAGGCCATGCCAGCGTACAGCCTGCGCGCCCAGACTGCGCTCCTAAAAGCTGTACGTATACGATATGCTCTTGGGTCGTGAAACCCGTGTAGCCTGCTGCGGCTTGCGGAGGGGGGCGGTACAAGGGAGCTGCTAACAACGACAAGGTGAACCGAGTCTTCGAACTTGACCGCACAGTAGAGTCCCTCGATGAGCTCTGCACGGGAGTCACTCTCGCCTATATACTGCACGAACTCGACCCCGAGTTCGACCCCTCGAATTTGGAGACGGGCACCTCCACCTCCCGATACCTCAAGAACAAGCGCAACTTGCAGACGGTCTACAAGGGCCTGTTTCGCTTCATTCGTCGTCAGATTCCCAGGCTGAGCTGTCAGGCGAAGAAGTATGACTACCATGCCATCGCCGACAACCCTGATTCCCAGGGAATGAGCCAGGTATACTCCCCCTCTCCTCCCCACGCTAGCCGACAAGTTACTGACGGGTTCCGCGTCATAGCTCCTAGCCGTCATGGTGTCCGCTGCCGCGCTTGGTCCCGACAATCAAAGATATGTGCCGAGGATTCAACACAGTCTCGACCGTGAAACACAGGCCGAAATCATGCAAATCATCACGATCGTACAGCAGGATATCGCTGCATCCAAGGACGACGATGACCTGGACGAAGCCATCGATGCTGTTATGGAAGCCCGCGACATTGATTTACTTGTAGAGGAGCAGAACGCCGCCCTACGTCAGCAACTCGAGATAACCAAGAAGAACTTGTCCGACTACATCACCCGCCTCGAGCACCTGCAGCTGAGCCACGAGGAGCTGCGGTATGAGAAGGAGAAGAACGACCGTGAACTTGAGGTTCTGAGGAAAGCTACGCAGGATGGAGCAAGTAATGCCGAAGCCCTCAAGATGCTCGAGGCTCAGGTCCACGAGCAGATGGAAATCATTGCCCGGAACGAGGAGCAGATTCGAAACCATGACAAAGTCAGGGCTCATCTTGAGATGGAGGTTCAGCGACTCACGCAGAGGAGCATCCTGGCGGATGAGCTACGGGACCAAGCTACAGAATGGAAGCATAAAGCCGAGGAGCTGGAGAAGAAGGCCAACACGGCAGAGCGTTACAAGCAGAAGCTGGAATCCCAGCAGCATCTCGTCAAGGAAGTCCAAAACCTCCAGTATGAGCGTGCGGAGCTCCAGGAGCAGCTACGGTCATTGACGGACGACAAAGACCGCTACGCCCGGACGAGAAAGGCAGAGGATGAGCTGACCAAGATGATAACGCAATCCGAGCAGCATCTGTGGGACGAGCGCAACCAAAAGTCGCAGCTAATCCGGGACATTACCGCGCTTGAGGATGAACTCAGGCACCTCAAGGATCAACGCAGCCATGATGAAACCTTCATCCAGGACCTTCAGGACCAGATCCAACAGGGAACAGGTATCCCCAGCCAGCTCGTCGCCCCCGACAGCTCTGGTCTCAACCTCGAGGATGAGTTAAATAATGCTGCCGAAGATGTCCAGACAAACATACCACTGGAGCTGTCTCGTTTAAAGGCAGAGAATGACCTGCTGCGGAGATCAATAAGCTCAGCAGGCGAGGCTGGTCCGCTGCGGCGAGAGCTCGAGGAGGAGAAGGCTCATCGAGAAAGTCTTCAGCAAAACTTCAACGAGTTATTTGAGAAGCACGTCATTTCGCAGAACCACCTCGAAGCCTTGACAAAGGATATGGCTGGTGAAGGGTTAGTGAATGGCGAAGTGGCGGGTCTCAATTGCAAGACTTATGGGCTTACCACCAGCAACTACAACAGGTCGGAAGCATTTATCAACCTTCGGAACGAATACGTGCAGAAGATAGATGGCCTAGAAGCAGCCCAGAAGCGCATTGCAGAGCTAGAGACGCAGATCACGGACCAATCCCGCGAGCTACTAACTGCCAAAACAGAGCTTGCTGCCGTCGAAAGAGACAGCCCCGATGCACTCAGTCAGCTTAGGGCTACCGACGCAATGGTTTCGGAGTCCCTTAAGGCCGAGCTCGACCGGCTGCGCGAGAAGCACAGCTTCATCATGAGCGAACGCGACGCCCAGAAATCCCAGCTCATCGAAGCGCTCCTTGCTAAGGACAAGTTCCGCAGGGATCTTGAGGAGGGCAAGGACATTTCGGATGGAAAGGGTCCAGATGCCCCGGAGGCTTCCAAGAAGGAGAGTGAGAAGGTTGAGAAGCTTCGTGCTCGTCTAATAGAGCGGAATGAGGTAAGTCAAAACATAACAGCATATAGAGGGATGGGGTTTACCATGGACCAGCGTCGTGGTCAACCGCATCCTTTTGTTCCTTCCTGTCTTTGGCGCGATGTATGGAACTAACTTGACGGGCACCAAAGCAACTGGAGAAGTCAGAACAGGAACGCGTCGACCTACAGCGTAAACTCAAGGCTGCTCACGGTGGAGAGGCAGCGGCCCTACAAAAGGTATGCACCAACACCCTTAACAGAATCATATGCAAGTTGTCTAACGTGTTCCTCTTTAGGCCGCTTCGGATCAAATCATCCGGAACCTTGAGCGGGAAAATTCCTTGATGGCGACGGCGTGGTACGACGTCACGAGCCGTCTGCAGAGCAACCACGTCGTGCTACAGAGGCCGAACCACAACCCCAAGAGCTGGCTGCACAAGCAGAGGCAGATGGTCAATGGTCAGTTGCGCCGCCGCGACTCGCTCTACCTCTACTAAAACTGACTTTGTCAGCTACCCCGAGGAGATGAGGGGACCGTCAGGGTTCTCCCCAAGCCTGTGGTCCTGCAACTCGTCCAGCATCGGCGACGAAGTAAGTTCGGGACAATCACAATTCAAGCAGAAACGACTTAGAGAGGAAGCAAGACAATCAGCTTATGAAGTCGACATACAAGAACCCTCTATTCTCTGTGCCAGCCATCGGCTGAGCAGATATCATCTACAGGCCCAGGGGGGAGTTGGCATAAGCCCCTCCCCCCGCCCGACGAGACAGGGCCGATGTGGAAGCACAGTCTTTATTTCCCCCCTTTTTTTTGGGCCATAGCATTGCGAAGGAAGGGCTTGGTTGGCTTTATATGCATTCGTTTCTCATCTCCTTTATAATCGTGCAGTCGGTTCGCCCTTTATCGTCTAGATCTCTTATTATTAGACTGGAGGACGGAAGCTGGCGATCACCATTACCGCCAGCTGAGTACCGTCAGCCTCATATATACCCCCTAGTATTACACAACCAAGACATATAGATTTTCGCATTACGTCTACTTCACTTCGTACATCACAAGTATTCATGGGTTGGGGGACGTCATGTTTTGTTCTAAGATTAAAAAAGTGTTTTGATTTTTTCATCTGACCAGTGTTACAAACAGGCGGCATCAAAGGTAGCCTCAATTTTCTTGTTACACATGACAATTCGTCAAGTAGTAGAGGTAGGGGGTTTGTGCTACTCTCACAGTTCATCCACCATGTGGCTCCCGGTATTATCCAACCGAGAGAGGAAGGGGGAAGGGGAGGGGAGAGGGAGAAGGTGGTGGGAAAAGATTAAATCTAGTTGGAGCCGGTGAGGCGGGAGAGGATGGTGGAACCATGGCCCTTTGCGGCGTCGGGCTCCACAATGTTGAGCATGCTCTTCCAGACCTGGCCGGGCTCCTGGCTTGCGTCAATGGCCTTCCAGATACCCGTCTTCTGGTAGTAGCCAACGACCGGGGTGGTCTGGGCGTGGTAGGTGCCCAGGCGCTTGGTGAGAGCCTCAGCGTTGTCGTCGCTGCGCTGGATGAGGGGCTCGCCGGTAATGTCGTCCTTCATGTGGTCCTTGGGGGGGTTGAAGGTGCGATGGTAGCTACGGCCGGAGGCCGGGTGGACGAGACGGCCCGTGATGCGCTCGACGAGGAGCGAGTCGTCAATCTGGAGCTCGACGGCATGCTGGAGCTGCTTGTTGCGCTCCTTGAGCATCACGTCCAGGCCCTCAGCCTGGGGAACGGTGCGAGGGAAGCCGTCGAGAATGAATCCGCCCTGGCACTCCTTGTTGTTGTCCAGCTCCTCCTTGATCATGCCAATGACGATGTCGTCGCTGACCAGACCGCCCTGGTCCATGATCTTCTTGGCTTCGCGACCGAGAGTCGTCTTCTTGGCAACCTGCGAGCGCAGCATGTCACCGGTGGCCTATCAAAAGAGAGATGTGAGTAATTATCGCAGATCAAGGGGGGATACGAGTGGTTGGTTCGGGATGGGTGGGTGAGAGACATACCAGGTGGCAGCAAGAAAATCGCTCCTTCAGCTTGGGAGCCTGCGTTCCCTTGCCTGGAGCGCGCGCACGTCAGCAACAGTTGGACCAACAAGGACAGGACGAAAAGGAGTACAAAAGACTTACCAGCTCCAGGAGGTCCGATGAGAATCATGCGGAGATCAGCTGCGGTTGGGGAAGAGCCGGTGCCACGGCCCTCGAGCCTCCTGATGCGCGACTCAAGGTTGCCGATGACATCCTTCAATTGGTTGACCTCATCCTCGATGATACCCATGATGGCGGTATTGGCGAGTCAATTGGGGTATGTGGACTGTAAGGGGAGAGGGATGGAGGACAAAGAGGAGGAGAGGATATAGGGGATGCAGGAGAGGTCGTTAACCGGTTCGGAAGCGGTGCTTGAGCCAGGAAAAAAGGACGAAGACAGTAGTTAATGGCGGATGGGGAATCACTGGTGCGGTCCCCATGCCACGGCCCACGGCTGGAGGGAAGCTTGGACAACGAAGGCGCTTGATTGGCTGCGATGGAGCACAGTTTTGGCTCAGTGTGGCAGACGGAGTACTTGAATCTTGGTACGCAGCACCACTACCACGGCTTGTACTCGGAGCTGCTATTATTGTACTAAACGAGTGTCCGTACCAATAATCCTCGTCCTGTATTACGGCCTACAGGTCATCAGGTACAGACAACGAGCGAATATCTTATTATTAGACCGTCATTGAATACTACGGGAACGGGACCACAAACGCCGTTGCCGCCCCTGTCTGTTTGCTATTTCGCTCAAGTATCGCCGTTTAAATGCTCTTTTTTCCTCACTCTTCCAGATCGTTATTCCAAGCCAAGTTGAAAGTCGCAGTTGAACTGTGCAGCTCACAGCATTAATACTGGTCCCAGCGGCAGCATGTAGCACGCGCCTTGTACCTATCTGCGATCTATGCATGTCCTGTCTGTATGACCGTCAGTCGCCGAGGCCTGGCACAATACTCGGTATCCGCTCACCCGGTGTCGCTGTATCACATGCGCTTTAATACCCTAGAAAAGCACGCTGATTCTTTACGGAGTACATACGGCAGATTGATAATATCCACAGTTATTACTATACAGGAACGAATACTATCTCATCGTCTACTAGGCCAGACAGATGCACGAGAGTGTTCAGTCGCTGTTGAGTATAGGTTAGTACTGACTGAACGGTATTTGAGGCCTCAGTCACTACGTAACATACGGTATTAGTAATGGTAGCTATTACCGCGGATTCTCGGCGTTTTATCGGAATTAGTACCTACGAGTCAAGCCACACACGGCTGCGCTTTTGGTCGAGGCTGGTGCACATCACGTGAGCGAAATGAGGCTGGACCTTTTCGCGAATGGGTCCGGTGTTGGAGCTGCTGAGCTCCAGTCAGAAGACAGGCAGGCAGCATTCAGTGTACGTACGAGTACGACATTCGACGACAAACCAACTTGTTCAATCTTCAGCATCCTCACATCCCCTTTGTCCAACTATCGCGTGTTGTCCTCTACGTAACTGCCTGTGGCCAACACAGACAAATACCCAACACACACCCACCATGCCTACCACCACGGCAGAGACCCTCTCCCTCGTCACTCGAAACGTCACCGTTGCGCCCCTCGTGCTGCTCAGCGCCGTCGACCACTACAACCGAACCGTACAGAACCAGGCCAAGTCGCGGCGGGTTGTTGGCGTTCTCCTCGGCCAGAATGATGGAAAGACTGTGAGGGTATCCAACAGCTTTGCTGGTATGTTGCCCTGTATATGTTTGTGTGTGCGTGTGTGGCGTCATCGTGCTGACCTGCCCACTCCCCGCAGTGCCGTTTGAGGAGGATGAAAAGGACCCGTCTGTGTGGTTCTTGGACCACAACTTCATCGAGGGCATGAATGACATGTTCAAGAAGATCAATGCCCGCGAGAAGCTAATAGGATGGTACCACTCGGGCCCCAAGCTGCGGGCCTCTGACCTCCAGGTCAACGAGCTCTTCAAGCGCTACACGCCGAACCCTCTCCTAGTCATCATCGATGTGCAGCCCAAAGAGGCGGGCGTCCCTACCGATGCCTACTTTGCTGTCGAGGAGATCAAGGATGTACGTTTATTTCCTCACCTTTATTTGCCATTGATCCGTTGCCCCAAGTCCTACTGATCCACTGACCCTCCCTTCCAGGATGGCACCACGACGTCGAAGACCTTTGTCCATATCCCGTCAACCATCGAGGCCGAGGAAGCAGAGGAGATTGGTGTCGAGCACCTATTAAGAGATATCCGAGATGTTGCCGTGGGCACCCTCTCGACCCGTGTTACCAACCAGCTGCAGTCACTGCAGGGCCTGCACTTGCGCCTACGCGACATCGGCAACTACCTTCAGAAAGTCTTGGATGGCGGCCTGCCCGTCAACCATGCCATTCTCGGAAATCTGCAGGACATTTTCAACCTCCTACCGAACCTGTTCACTCCCGAGACAGGTGGAAAGACCGGCAGCGGCGAGCTGGCAAATGCACTGAGCGTCAAGACCAACGACCAGCTCATGACCATCTACCTGAGCAGCCTGATACGGGCCATTACCGCCTTCCACGATCTTATCGAGAACAAAGTTCAGAACAGGCAACAGCAGGAGGAACAGGAGGCCAAGAAGGAGGAGCTGATCAACAAGGACAAGAAGGATGGCCAGGCCAACGGTGCTAGCGGCGAGAACAAGGAGGGTGGCGACAAGGACAAGGACAAGGAGCAGGAATCCAAGGAGAAGACGAAGTAATGAAAAGCCGAGATCATCGGGCACTTAGACTAGCAAGGCACTTGGGCAAAATGGTTTAGGGGCAATCCTACATGACTATCGACTCATCTCATGGCATGACATGGATGCCTTGTTGTACACTGAAGAATATCATTTTGGTAAGATCAAGGGGTTTCCCACCTGAGTGGTAGTTCAAGACGGGCCACCTCTGCCCAACCACCCTGCGCCGCATATGTGACTGTTATCCACCTGCATAGCTGATAGTCAACATCATAGGCATCGCCTTCCCGCTTCACAATCCAGCCACGGTACCTGCTAGCTCCTCCCTGGACACTTGCCTCTCGTCAACGTGAACCCCAATCGACTGTCCCCAACGCTGCGCCAGGAGGCAGGCGAGTAGGTGTTTGCAGCAGGGCACATGGCTGCTCGCCCCGCCGGGCCTGCCGTCTGCGCTCAAGCCACCGAACTCCCAGGAATTGTCGCCTTTCGTTTTCTGTGCGCCATGATCGCCACTCTCCTCCTCCATGCCCACAACCGTCGCCTCTGTAAATGCCGTAATGAATGCGTCGTGGGCAAATCTTTCGCAGGAGCAGTTCCAGGCCGACATGCGCACGACATAGCCCTTGGCGGCGTTGTGGCGACGATTGCCGCCCCCACCAGCACTCAATGACTTGACGACGTACACTACTGGTGGTTGTGTGTCGTCGTTATCTAGGGATATCTCACGACATCGTAGACATGAGATGAGTCCGCGGTCTAGCAGGTCGAGGGCGGGGAGGACCATGTCAGGAAAGAGGACGTGGAGCGTAAGGAGCAACTGGCGACGCACGGCTGTTGCCTTCCCGCCAGTGCCAGTACCAGCGCCGGCATCATCCTCAGTCCCGGGAGCTCGCAGAACAGACGGTGCCGCCGCGGCCAGCGAGTCTATCAGGGTGGTGAGGAATTGGCGATGAAAGGGGAGGCTGTTTTGCATCGCGTGCCAATGGCCATTTCGTGTGATGATGTTAGTTGTAACTTTTTTTCCCGCCCTTGCTCCGCTGAGGCGCGCTGTACACTTTCGCTGCCCACTACTACTAGTCGTAGTAATGATGATGCACTTGTCTATGCGACCTCAACGAAACTATCTTTTGTATAATATTATATACATATTGTTCGTTTTCTTTTGTTACATATGGGTGCAACATCTATAAACACGACTTTATACTGACCGACCCTTTTTTCCCACATGGATACAGACAATGTAGTAGTACAATACAAATAAGTGTTGTTACATGTGCACAGTGGCACGTATCAGGGCTTCACTATACCCACTCCTTGGGCTCCTTGAGGACGTCAATGAGGCGCTGCTCCCTGCTCTTGGGCTCAGGCTCGTGCATGTACATCCAGGAGGCTGTGAGGGGCAGGCTCATGAGGATGCTCTCGACGCGGGATCCTGGTGTGTTGAGGCCAAAGGCAGTGCCGCGGTCATGGACGAGGTTGAACTCGACGTACTTGCCTCGGCGGAGCTGCTGCCAGAGCTTCTCCTTCTCAGTGAAGGGCATGTCCTTACGGCGCTCGAGGATGGGTATGTACGACGGCAGGAAGGACTTGAGGCAGTCTTGGATGAAGGCGAAGCTGTTCTCCTGATCGTGCTCAGACTCGTCGAGGTCATCAAAGAAGATGCCGCCGATGCCGCGGCCCTCGCCGCGGTGCTTGTTGTAGAAGTACTCGTCGCACCACTTCTTGAAGCGGGGGTAGTAGTCCTTGTCATGGGAGTCGCAGGCCTCCTTGAGGGAGCGGTGGAAGTGGATGGCGTCCTCGTCGAACAGATACGAGGGCGTCAGGTCGCTGCCGCCGCCGAACCACCACGTCTGCGACGTGCCGTCCGGGTTGGCCGTCTCGAAGTAGCGGTAGTTGAGGTGGACAGTCGGCGCCATCGGGTTGCGAGGGTGCAGCACCATGCTCAGGCCGGCGGCGAAGAAGTCGAGCGACTCAACCTCCGGGTCCAGACCCTTGTGATTGGCGCGCATCTTGGCGATGGCAGGCTTGGGTAGCGATCCATACACGACGCTGACTCCCACGCCGCCCTTCTCGAACACGTTGCCCTCCTGCAGCACGCAGGTGATGCCGCCGCCACCGTCCTTGCGGTCCCACTCGTCCCGCCGGAACTTGCACCCGTCAATCTTCTCGAGCTCCTTGACGATGATCTGCTGCTGCTCCTTGATGAACTTCTCCATCCGCAATCGCATCGGCGAGTCGTCGCTAATCGTCGTGTCGCGCTTCTTGAGCGCGTCCTTTTCGGCCAGCGTAGAAGCGTCTAGCCGCATGGCTTCGGTGGTCGACTGGGATATCAAACACGTCAGCGCGAGGCCAAGGACAACCGCCTCGTTTCTCTCGGATGGGGATCAGTATTTACCGAGTAGTGGTAGGCCAGGGGCGCGGCCACACCAAAGGCAGCTGCCGCCCCAATGAGCGAGAGTTGCCAGGAGTTCCTGGCTGCCTGGCCAGCGCCTGATCGAGTGGCAAAGCGCCTCGCGACATTCAATTGAGGCGTCTGGGACTGGATCGAGAACTGCTGGAATCGCGTCGCGAGACGCTGCGCTTGCCGCCTTGCCGCCATGACGCGCAACAATAGAGAGCTAATGTGAAGATGGAGAGGAAAAAGGGAAGGGGTCTACCGCGTTGACATTGAAAAAAGAGGGAGAAGAAGGAATGAAGATGAGGGGAGGAGCCGATTATTATTCTTTGGACCCCGAAGAAGGATTTTGTACACAAAACGAGCCGATTCCACAAGTCGGCCCAGGCCTCTGGTTGAGAATCTTACGATTCAAGGCGGATGGATTCGGGGTCCATTCGATTGGACGCTTACGCAGGGGCGGCGGCGTGAGCCGCTCGGCGAAAGGCCGGAGGGGAGGCGAGCCCATTTTTGTTAGTCGCAGCATCACAGCCACGGTCGACTGATTTGCAAGGGAACACCTACGAGTAGCATCGTTTGAAGGGTCGGAATATCAGGTGATGTAATAGAGGCAGACGCGTGATGAAGGGTTTCTACAACGAATTAAATATTTTATATTCGTAAGTGCCCAAGTGTTGTGTATACTCATCAGTCGTCCATGTAGTGTTGAATGATGCGTGGCTACACATGTTAACTTGACACTGGTAGCTGGCGGCGATACCTTGGCAACTTGGGCAACATTGCATGGCCACTGGCATTTATGCATACAGCGGATTGAACTCTGCAACTCGGAGGCGTTCCTGTCAGTGTTATTACTGGTACACTTGTCGGCCCTGGGAGAGCAATACAGATGGACTGTAATCATGACACTAGATTCTTCCATCAACTGCTTTGAGGCCTCTGCTATGATCATCAGGGTACTCGGACCGCGGACCTGCCAAACTGCGCACATGACAAATGCTAATACTTGAACACAGGTACAGGTGCACTACTAGTTCGAGTACGGGGGGAACAGTGCTCTATTAAGTGACACCAGAGTGCACGAGCGCGAGAATAAAGTAGTATTACCTTACTTGCCAATCGCCAACTTGCGTACTAACGACGCTGGATCATGGCATCCGCCACATTACGTGACCTCGTGATGCTGCCTGGGTGCCTTGTCCGGCAATGCCTGCTGATACAGACAGTGCGGATATATCTGCGTCGGACAGTAGTCCACCGCCATTTTGCCTTTGGGTGGCACTGTGGCACAGTATTGAAATCCGAAAGCGGACTAGATGCATCAGCCCCGCGTCGTCATGCCACACAAGGTGACACACCCTTGCGCAGTTGTGCAGTGTACGGAGTACTACGGAGTACTACTAGTATTACGAGTATGTGACTTATTGAAGTGACTTTATTGAGTTGGGCTTGCAAGCTTGTTGGCAAGTGACTTCTTGACTGCTGTTTTGTTGCTATTGTTGCTGCTTGCGGGCTTGCTTGGCTTGCTCCCTCAGGACTTTACTGTGCAGCTTGGCGGGCAGCCTATGCCGGGTCCCTTGTGCCGGTGCGTGCGTGCTACATACTTCCAATACCCCCCGCCCCTCCTCCCCCAGGCAGCCTCACCCCTCCTGCCCCCCCCCGTCCACCGCCTGCTTGCCTGCTTACCTGAGGTCGATCCCCTTGAGTCAGACGCCTACCATCATCTCATTACCTATCAACCCTCTCCGCGCCCAACCGAACCATCTTCCTTACAACATCACCAACCCCCACTGTCCATCAAACGCCGCCGTATTGCACCATCTTTCTTTTCCTTATCAAGGACTCCGTATATCACCTATCGCGTACCCGACTATACCGTCACCATGCGCAGCAAGTTCAAGGACGAGCATCCCTTCGAGAAGCGCAAGGCTGAGGCCGAGCGTATTCGCCAGAAGTACTCTGACCGGATTCCCGTGAGTCTTCCATCTCCTTCCTTTTCCATCTGCTTTTTTTTCTCATCGCGTCTCGCTTCGCCGGTTGTCCGCCAGCATCCTTGACCGCTTCCCCCATCTGTTGGTCGTTGCTGCCTGCGGACTAGGCTAGCCAGCCCCCCACACCTTTTCCGCCAAGCCCGACAAGCCATATTGTACCGATTTACTGACGTCTGCTTGTTTGCGAATAGGTTATCTGCGAGAAGGTTGAGAAGAGCGACATCGCCACAATCGACAAGAAGAAGTACCTCGTCCCGTCCGACCTGACGGTGGGTCAGTTCGTCTACGTTATTCGTAAGCGCATCAAGCTCTCGCCTGAAAAGGCAATCTTCATCTTTGTCGACGAGGTCCTGCCCCCGACTGCTGCTCTCATGAGTAGCATCTACGAGGAGCACAAGGACGAGGATGGGTAAGCCTCCCTCCCCTCCTTCCGAGACCGAGCTTGCGCTAATTTGGCCATTCCTATCCAGCTTCCTCTACATCACCTACTCCGGTGAGAACACGTTTGGCAGCGACTAAACAGCCTTCCGCGCCATGTTTCTTTGCGGATATTCGACAAGAGTGATGAAGGCGTTTCTGGGTTGTATTTGGTTTCAATTTCCTTTGTTTTTTTTATTCTTCTCGCCAATGGAACTCGGGCCCCGCCATACCAGCAACCACTCCGGCGGAACGTTCCAAAGCCTAGCACCACCCACGGACCCTGGTCGTGGTTACAATTGCACAACGCACCTCGGATTGCGTACTGGGGGCTTGAGGCACGAAGTGGGCGCGGGACGACAGTAGTTCTACCGCTTCGAGCGACACTCTGCTTAGCGAAACTGGTACCTGCTTTCAGTGGCTTTTCAATTTCCACGCTGTCGTGCGCTATATGTGTTGGAGTTCGAAACACGGCTAGAATGGCCAGTCTGACTCCCACTAAAGGCAGACGTTTGGTCATAGTCTGGACATCATCCGGCCTCTGTTCCCGCAGACGACAGGCGGCTCTAGGTACCGTGACAGGTGCGATTAATAGATCAATATTTCCCCTCACTCTTTTTGTTGTCTGTATGTGAGTCTGCAGACGGCCAAGTCACGATACCTGTAGTGCGTGATTCCTTGCCAGCACGCAACGTACGGATCGAGACTCACGATGGTGTTGAGTCAAAGAATGTAGGAGCCGTGACGCATGTGCGCGTGACTGTGCGGTCTTGCCAGCTTGCCAAGGTGTGACCGTTCCTCGACATGGTACCTCTAACTACTACGGAAATAACCAATAATACCGTACATGGCAGATGGCAGATTCCATGATGCTAATATTAGCCCGAGGCCTCAATAAGGCTGAGATGCGGATTACTACAGCGCAAGCGCCGGGCGGGACATATTAACGATGGCCACGGTGATTGACAGCCAACCAAGCTGCGTCTCACGGCCTCGTCTCAAACGCCCCATCGGCCACCTGCTAAAAAAGTGCTCTGAAAGAAAACAAGGGCACTCGTACTTCTAGGCGTTGAAATATGACCAGCAATAGCTCTCGTTAATGCTCCTGCAGCATCAACACTAGTATTCTTGAAGCTCCTTGTTCGATTCTCGCGTCGTGCCTGGAGCTGGGCAAGGCTCCAGATCTGACGTCAGTGCCGTAAGTGGAGGCCACCTGCCGGAGGCTATTTTTCTTGGCGGGTTTGTCTGCTCTCGCCCGGGGACAAGCCAAGTGAACTCGTCACCTTGTCAAGCATGCCAACTCGCCAAAACAGATCGATCCCATTCTGCTTTGGAAGAAGAGTGGAAGAGGAAGAGGGAAAGCAAGTGAAACCTGTTTCATCGCCCGGTTTACTGAGCGATAATACGAAGCTACGAGAGCCAGTCGACTGTGCGACTTGAGGTACGGGCGGCTATTGGTGGGGAGAGGGGGGCCCAGTCGCTTATATGCGTGGCGCCCTGCCGGTTCTGCCCTGATTCCTGAATGGCTGGGAATGGATTGAAGCTTAACACCTGTTGCAACAGAGAGCAAGGGTCTCGTCTTCTCGTCAACGGGAAAAAACCACCAGGGCGCGCCACCCAGTCAATCCATCGTGAATACCTGCATAATTCCCTCGTCGGCCATGGGGTCCCGCTTGCCACTCGATTCACACATGAGGCTCTACTTCCAGAAAGACCGGGATGCATCACCCTTTCTGGTTGCTGCTGCTGCATATAACACCATGGGGACCGTCGTCGCTCACCACCCCCTGGGTGCATATTGTCCTTAAGTGAATAGGCACACTTGATTTCCATCTCGCTTCGCTCTCCCCGAGGGCTCCCTTGTACAGCGTGCACAATCAGGTCACGAGAGACTTCTTGGTTTGGTGGACGGAGCTGTCCTCTTTTTTGTGATTGCTTCTGTCCGGCTTCCCGTCAGCTTGTGTTTGCCTGTCAGTCCATTGTGTGCGCAAGTCGACCATAGGAACATCAACAACACCAATGGTCTATAGAAAGCCTCGCCAAGACTCTCAAGTTCACTTCGCCAAGATCCCCAAGCGCTCTCATACCATTCATTCGAGTAAGGATTTTGACACCGGGTTCAGGCTTGTTAATACTTCTTGCAGAGTATTTTTGGCTGTTTCGGTTTAACGCCGACCACAGAAAAAGACCCCTTGTGGGGCACCTTAACTGGCTTTCGAAGCATCCGAAGCGCTTCGCACCGTTTACAAGCGCGCCGACAACAAAGAAAGGATCCGGCCCTCTGGCAATCGAGACTGTGACAGTTGCAAGAGGCTGCTTGTGATTGGAGGCTTGGCTTTCATCTTGGCTGCTGGCCGGCTCAGGTGAGTCTGAATTGCCTGTTCCCATTGCCCCATCTATTCAGTGCTGCCGTTCTCTTATACCCTTTGTCTGCCTGCCAGCCCTCTATACTCTTCTCCTGCCTTCCCATTGTCCCTCCTATTCACACATCCACGCGCTCCCCATTCAAAGACACAATGGTCCTATGAAGTCATCCCATTGTTGTTTCCTTTGTTGTCAGTTTCGCTTCATTGACCTGCATAGCCCTGTTGTTTCCCTTTGTCGACCCATCTTCTTTGTCTCCATATCCCAGAACATCTTCACTGCCTCGCGGCATCTTCATCTAATACGCCTATATCCCCTTTCTATTTTCCATACTGTCTCGCTGACCGCGGCTTTGACTTTCCTTCGATCCCGATACATCCTCACTTGAATAATCATACACAACATCATATTTATCCGACAATTACCAACATGCGCGACAGATTCGACATGTTTTCCCAGCGGAAACATGACGACCACCAAACTACCTACCCAGACGTCCCCGACTCCCTGAGGTCCGACTCCATCGAAATGTCCAATATACAGAAGCTGAGGGAGGCCCGTGTGAATAGTGCGCCGTACGTCACGCCGTACCTCGGCCTCCGGTCACGCCTGTCCCAGATATGGATCAACCGCTGGACAATTCTTCTGCTTCTAGTCCTAGTCCGGGTCCTGCTGCTCATTGTGCAGCTCAACGACAACGTGGGAGACGCAAAGACCCAGGCACTGTCGGCCTGCAGCAAGGTAGAAGACGTTGGAAGCTCCATGGCCTCCATGCCTCACTACCTGTCCGTGGGTGTCAATGACCTGGCCGCCACGGGGATTGAGACCGCCGTCCATGCCATGGTCAAGATGTTGGACCTGATTCTCCAAGGCGTGGAGACTCTCATCTACTTCTTTATCAACTACCTTATCGGTACCTACGTCTGCTTGCTCACCGCCCTGGTCAAGGGCAGCCTCGATGTCGTTGCCGACGTCACCCAGGAGGCTAGCGATGCCATTGGCAGTCTGGTCAACACCACCACAGGCGAGATTTCCAGTATCGCCGGCGATGTGGAAGACGGCATCAACAGCCTTGTCGATGGCGTTAAGAACATATTCGACTCGGGATCTAGCGACAAACCTACGGTTGACTTCTCCGAGCCCATTGAGAAGCTCAAGAATTTCACCCTCGACAAGAACGACTTTGCGACGGACATCAGGGCGCTCAACGACAAGATCCCCGACTTTGACGAGGTGCGCGACGCGACAAAGAAGACTATTGCTATCCCCTTCGACTTTGTTCGCAAAGCTCTCAATGACAGCTACGGAAATTATACCTTTGACCGCAGCGTGTTCCCCCTGGCCCAAAAGGAGAAGATGACGTTTTGCTCTGATAACGACACGCTTTCCAACTTCTTCCAAGGGCTATTCGACCTCATCCACAAGGCCCGCACCATATTCATCGCCATCCTTGTCATCCTGGCCATTGCCGTCATCATCCCCATGGCCTGGTTCGAGATCCAGCGTTGGCGTAGGCAGCAGGAGCACGCGCGCCTTATTGAGAACAACCACTTTGACTCTATGGACGTCGTGTACATTGCCTCGCGGCCCGTGACGTCCAGGCTGGGCATCATGCTGGGATCGCGTTTCTCCGGAAAGCGACAGGTCCTCGTCCGCTGGTGCGTCGCCTATGCCACGTCGCCATCCGCCATCTTCGTGCTGTCTCTGGCCATCGCGGGATTCTTCTCGTGCGCCTGCCAGGGCATCCTGCTCCACGCTGTAGAGAAGGAGGTACCTGCCATAACCAAGGAGGTCGGCGCTTTCGCTGACGACATCGTGACGAGCCTGGAGTCGGTATCGACAAAGTGGGCTGACGACACCAACGGAGTCATCAAGAGTGCCAATGACGATATCAACGACGACGTCCTCCGCTATGTGAAGAATGCCACCAGCTCCGTCAACAATACTATCGAAACGTTCCAGAACGAAATGGACGATGCCATTGATACCGTCTTCAAGCCCACCCTCCTCGCTGATCCCATCAAGTCTATCTTCAAGTGCGTTATCGGCCTCAAGCTTGACGCCGTACAGGAAGGCTTGACGTGGGTGCACGACCACGCCAACGTGTCTCTGCCTCTCTTCCCTGCCAATATCTTCAGCGAGGGGGCCAAGGACTCTGTCGACGGCGACTCAGACCTCAACACCTTCCTGGCGTCACCCTCCAGCGTCACCACCGACGAGGTCTCCGGCGCCGTCACCAAGGTAGTCCAGTGGCTCCGCAACGGAATCATCACTGAGGCTCTCATATCCACGGGTATACTTCTTGTTTACGTCATCGTTGTTCTCATGGGAGTTGCCCGCGCTCTCGCGGGCATGGTGCTACCGGACAAGACGCGAGCCGAGGGGGCCGGCGGCATGGCCTTTGCCGGGAGCCACGACGAGCCCTCGGCGCCACCCCAGACCTGGCAGAGGGATCGAGACTTTCCAAGCTACTATGGAAACGAGTCCAATGTTCAGACTGGCGTCGCCGAGCCTGTCAACGAGAAAATGGCTGGTGCTGCCAG
Source organism: Geosmithia putterillii (assembly GCA_900188575.1). Taxonomy (NCBI): domain Eukaryota; kingdom Fungi; phylum Ascomycota; class Sordariomycetes; order Hypocreales; family Bionectriaceae; genus Geosmithia; species Geosmithia putterillii. The sequence continues at coordinate 2,553,321 of FYEU01000301.1, read as the reverse complement.
TGGTGCCCGGTCAAGACAAAAGACCGGCCAGAGCTCCATGCAGCAAGTCTGGTGATGTTCCCTTTCCTGCCGTCCCACAGTTAGATATTTCAAAGAGAAAAAGAAATGAGACAAAGAGAAAATAGCGAAGGAGGCCCGTTGTTGTGTCGCCCGGCTGGACCGGTGTCGGGATGGTCTCCCATCGACGACAAGATTGGGCGGTTATTTTGTTTGTCTTTTAATGACACCATAGAGGCGTTGATTTTGGCATTGTCTTATGCATCATCTCTTTTGTTCTTTTGTCAATTTCGGGACACTGATGGAGGTGGACCGGCGGATCCTGGGAAGACTTTGGTACTACGGAGTAGAGGGCTTTTTTTGATTACAGCGAAGTTGTTTTACCCCCAACCGGGCGTTATTAAACTGGCTTTTTATGTAGCCTTTCCAGCGGCTGGCCTCTAGGTGGATATCTGTTTCATTTAATACTGGCCGCCCTAAATATTAATATATATCAAGAATGGTTACGGGATATTGAATACCATGTGTCGACTCACGGCGATTCGATGTTGGTGATTGTACATGTGTTACTCGTTGGGCTGTATGATTCAGTACTCCGTAGTAGTGATACGCGGAGGGGTACTTCCCGATTCGGAAAGTCCGCCCTCGTGCATGGCGGGCGGTAAGCACATGCAGGTCTCCTGCATAAATTCTGCCGCCAGCGGAGGCGGAGGCGGCGCTTGACTGTAGTGGCGGTGGTGGGGTACAGACGGCGAAATTTCCCACTTGAACCAGCGTCAAGATAAAGAGAAGACTCAACCCACTTCACCAGAGTCTTTATTCTTTGGTTCTTAGTCGTTGATCTTCCTCTCCCCACACTATTAAGACTGTTTGAATTGGATCTTAGACACAATGGAGGGCATCAGGAAGACGTTCCAGCGCTGCAAGGAGCAGAAGCGCGTGAGTAGCCGTGCCCCTCGTCGTCAACCCCGCCAACCCGGAAGCATGCACCTTTTCTGCCTCGGATAGGGAGACCGACTGACAATGACTGCAGAGTGCTCTGGTGACCTATGTCACGGCCGGATACCCCACGCCGGAGGATACTCCTGATATCCTACTGGCCATGGAAAAGGGCGGAGCCGGTAAGTCAAGCGTCGTCCCTCGCCCTCTCCAAACGATTGCAATCTGATCAATGGTTCCTAGATGTCCTTGAGCTCGGCGCTCCCTTCACCGACCCAATCGCCGACGGACCGACTATCCAGACGGCCAACACAATCGCCCTCAAGAACGGTGTCACAATCGAGTCGACGCTTGGAATGATAAAGGCGGCCAGGGACCGCGGTCTCAAGGCCCCGGTCCTGCTCATGGGCTACTACAACCCCCTGCTGAGCTATGGCGAGGAGCGCCTGCTGAAGGACTGCAACGAGTCCGGTGTCAACGGCTTCATCCTTGTAGACCTTCCCCCGGAGGAGGCCATCTCCTTCCGCAAGTTGTGCACAAAGGGAGGGTAAGTTTATCTCCTCTCTGCCGCCCCAATGGCAGCCCGTCGACTAACAAATACGTCCCTTCTCCTAGTCTTTCCTATGTCCCTCTAATTGCCCCCGCCACATCCGACCACCGCATGAGGCTCCTCTGCCAGCTCGCCGACTCCTTCATCTACGTTGTCTCGAGACAGGGCGTCACGGGTGCCCTAGGCAGCCTCAACGCCAACCTGCCCGAGCTGGTCGGTCGTGTTAAGAAGTACAGCGGCAACAAGCCTGCCGCTGTCGGCTTCGGAGTCAGCACCCATGAACATTTCGTCAGCGTCGCTCAGGCTGCCGACGGTGTCGTCGTGGGCAGCCAGCTCATCACCACCATTAAGAACGCTAAGCCCGGAGAGATCCCCACCGATGTGGCCAACTACTGTTCGTACCTGTGCGGCCGCGACCAGTCCCAGATTGCCAGCACCCGCGAGGTTGGAATCGTCGAGGCAGTTGCTGGAGCCAAGCAGCCCGATGGTGACAAGGTCACCGTCGAGGACCGCATCACTGCCGAGCAGGACAGCGATCTTGTTGCCCAGCTGGCCGCTCTCCACGGAAAGATCCCCGACCGCTTCGGTGAGTTCGGCGGCCAGTACGTGCCCGAGAGTCTGATGGACTGCCTCTGCGAGCTGGAGGAGGGTTTCAACAAGATCAAGGATGACCCTGAGTTCTGGAAGGAGTACCGGTCCTACTACGACTGGATGGGCCGCCCCGGCCGTCTGCACCTCGCTGAGCGTCTGACTGAACACGCCGGCGGCGCCAACATCTGGCTCAAGCGCGAGGACCTCAACCACACTGGTAGCCACAAGATCAACAACGCTCTGGGCCAGCTGCTTCTCGCCAAGAGACTTGGCAAAACCAAGATTATCGCCGAGACGGGTGCCGGCCAGCATGGTGTCGCCACGGCTACTGTTTGCGCCAAGTTTGGCATGGAGTGCACCATCTACATGGGAGCTGAGGACGTCCGTCGCCAAGCCCTCAACGTCTTCCGCATCCGACTTCTCGGGGCCAAGGTCGTTGCCGTCGAGGCGGGCAGCAGGACTCTGCGCGATGCCGTCAACGAGGCCCTCCGCGCCTGGGTCACGGAGCTGGACACGACGCACTATATTATCGGATCGGCTATTGGCCCCCACCCCTTCCCGACCATTGTGCGGACGTTCCAGTCCATCATCGGCAACGAGACGAAGCAGCAGCTAATGGAGAAGAGGGGCAAGCTCCCCGACGCTGTCGTTGCCTGCGTTGGTGGCGGCAGCAACGCTGTTGGCATGTTCTTCCCTTTCTCCGAGGACCCTAGTGTCAAGCTTCTTGGTGTCGAGGCTGGCGGTGACGGCGTCGACACGGCGCGCCACAGTGCCACCCTGACGGGCGGCTCCAAGGGCGTGCTCCACGGTGTCAAGACATACGTGCTCCAGGACAAGCACGGTCAGATCCAGGAGACGCACTCGGTGTCTGCTGGTCTCGACTACCCCGGCGTTGGCCCCGAGCTGAGTTCCTGGAAGGACAGCGAGCGCGCCAAGTTCATTGCCGCCACCGACGCCGAGGCCTTCTCCGCCTTCCGCCTCATCAGCCAGCTTGAGGGTATTATCCCTGCCCTCGAGACGGCTCACGGTATCTTCGGTGCCCTCGAGCTGGCCAAGACCATGAACAAAGACCAGGACGTTGTTATCTGCATCAGTGGTAGGGGCGACAAGGATGTCCAGAGCGTTGCTGAGGAGCTGCCCAAGCTGGGCCCCCAGATCGGATGGGACCTGCGCTTCTAGATGACGATTACGACTGCTTCCTTCTTTTTGGTGTATTGGTTGAGGGTAAAAAAAATACCACGGCGCTTCGGAATAGAAATGATGTGTACTGTATTTGAACACACGGCATGCGTGAGGCTTGCCAAGGGAGATATAAGACAAAAACACCGAGTATAGTTCATCGCAAAAATATATTATATACATACAGCACAGGGCGTAAAACGCAAAGTTTTGTTTTTCTAGCTCTCGGCATGTTCCTGTTCCTCCTCTTGTTGGTGGTTATACATGTGATGTATTGTATGATGGTGGTACAAATGTTGTGGCATATGGGTACATGGTAGCCCTTTCAAGCCGTGGCGTTGGGTGCGCCGTTGGGCTGCGGCTGCTGCTGCTGCTCGTGAGCCTCCATCTTCTGGATAAACTCAGCTTCGGTTTCATCGGTAATCTCCTCAACGGCATCCAGGTTGCCGGAGAAGGCGGCCGCGTCGCCGAGAGCGAAGACGTCGTTGAGCTGCAACTCGGCGAGGGTCTCGCGGCTGCGGACGCTGAGCTTTCCTGGGGTAGCGGCGTCGAGGGCATAGGACACAACATCGTCGCGGTCGTTGATGGGCTGGGGCTCGAGGCCGAGGGCGACACGCTGCTCGTTGAAGCGCTCCTGGACCGAGCGAGTCTGCATCAGCAGCCAGCGGAGCTTCCAGCCGCCGGGGCCCAGCTCCTTGACGCGGGCCGGCTTGTCCTTGAGCAGGTAGTTCTCGAGACCACCCTCGCGCTTGATGGACTTGAGCACCCGCATCGTCAGCCGCGTCTTGACCTTGGCCTCTAGTGCCGGCGAGTAGTATACCCGCACGTGCACGTTGGGCCGCCAGAAGCGCTGGGTCTTGACTTGGTGCTTCTCCGACACGTTATTGCCAAATTGGATCCGCGCCGTCCCGTATAGGCCCTTGTTCGACTGCTTGTACACCCGTCGCTCCCCGTAGGGGTACGGGGGGATGACCTGCCGGGGCAGGCGCGACGGCCGTATCGTCTTGGTGCTCAGGGTGGGCGTGGTGCTGAAGTCGCGCTGCTGGCTCTGCTGGCAGAAGGGAGCCGATCGGGATGCCACCGAGGCACCAGTTCTCGTCGCCGCCGCGGTCGCCGAGGCCAGGTATGCTGACCGCCGGAGCGGGTTGAGTAATGATGTCGTCGACATGGTTCGTTGACGATTCGGACAGTTAGCTTTGTCTCTAGCCTGTCGGGTCTCGGGGGCGACGACAACAAATGACCTTCGAAAGTACAATTGATGTCAGGGCCGTTTTCTTGGTATGGATTCGTCGTTTGGGCGGCAGGCCGGCCGTCGTCGTTGTCCTTCGTCCTGGGAGCTAGAGAATGTGAAGTGGACTTTCGGCCAGCAGATTTTCCTGCACCCCCAAGTTCAGGGTCAGTCGGTGGCTGCCATGATCCGCGCCGGAATTCGAGACAGATCACGTGACTCCGTATGTCTTTCGTGGGCGCCAACAATCACGCATGATACTCTTCAGCAATTTATTTTTATTTTGACCTGTACTGGCATGAAACAAGACTAAAATTCCAAGATGTTCGGAGAGAATAAAGGAAGCGCCAGAAATCTCATACCTCAACCCTTGTCCGAAATATCAAAGGCTGTTGGAAGGCCCACTATCCCATCGTGTGCTTCCGAGGTCAATAGTGCATGTCGCCGGGGAACTTGCATTGGGTTGTGTCGCAACGATCAAATGGGCAGTGATGACCCTGGATGCAGTCCAAATCTTTACAGTATACCCCCTGGGGGCATGGGTTTCGTCGACTGACGGCAGCAAGGCATTGGGCCGCCGACTTGGTCAATCTTTGGCCGTGCTTGTGGATGCAAGATGTAAAGCGACAATCGCCCTGGAGGTGGTAGGCGTTACAGTACTTCTGGTCCTTGATCTTTTTCATATCTGGGACCAGGTGCTGTGGAAGCAGCTGGTCTTGACGCCGACCTAGGTGATCCCACTTTGGCTTCGGGTTCCAGAACCCAGGATCTTCTCCAGCTTTAGCGACCCCATTGCCCGCTAGAGCCTTCGGTCCTTTGGCAGCCCGACTTGCGTAGCCTCGGTCGGCGTCTTGCGGGCCGGACGGCGGTTCAACAGGCGTGGTAGGAGACGAAGTCGCCGGGCTCGAAAGCTTCCGTTTCCTAAATATACCATCCAACGGAAGCGTCTTGAACTTGTTTATGAAACGAGTGACCTCGTACGCGGGATCTGGTCCCTCAAGAAGCATGATACGGCGCCTGGCTTCTTCGTCATGCGCATATGGGCCTAGCATGCGAGCGTATCCGTTATCGGCCGTGCCACCAAAGACGACCCCTCGACAGTGAATATTGGACATGTTGAAATGGAAGTTTGCTATGAGCCATGCTGGGTTAGTCTTGGACAGAGCGATCGTGGGGGAGGGAGGAAGTTTCTGTACCTTTGACCTTCTCATCGGCACATTCTTTACCATCGCCGGCATCCACGTAATCACACATACTGCGGCCAATGTTAAAGCCACGAACAAAGTCGCGGAATACCCTGACGTTGGGGATGACTCTGAGCTTGACATATGTCTCGGACAGACCGGCAATGTTTGCATACACACGGACGTGGCATCGTAGATGGGGCGCCGGCTCCGGAAGTAGCGATTCAACCTTCATTTCCATAGTAGATTGGAGGAGATAGGACGCTCTCATACCGCCATCCATTCCCTGCTGCACAAGTTGGTCTTCAAACTGTTTTATCCATTAGCTGCCGAGCGACGTGAAATAGATGCTACGTATGCATTGGGGTTTGTAGTACCAGCATACAGTCGCCATCGATGATTGCCATGGCGTAGGCATTTCGGTCCTGTTCAGGTCAGCTTCTATAGTCACCAATAATATTTGCTGAGACACAAAACCGAAGGCGAGTCCAATACCTTGGAACTATCGAGCGTCTGTACCATATCAGCCTTCTGACGTTGAGCCGCGGCCAGGCTCTCAAGCTCGGCAATCTTGGTTTGAGCTTCGAATAGCTCTTCTTCCTGGGTCTTGGCATGGTCAAGAAGTTTCTGGATCATTGGGGTCAGAAGAACACAAAATCAAGATGGCTGAAAGATAGACCGAGCAGGTCGATGTACCCTGAATAACTGATCACCTTGCGAGGTCCAACTTTCGCACTGACTCTCCAAGCCCCCAAGCCCTGTAGACGATGCCGCGAAGCCTCTCATATTGGCTCGATGCCGTGTGCGTTGGAAAAACAGTATAATGTATTGCAGGGAAATATTCGCGTCTAGTTGCACGATGAAAGAATGAGAATGAGATAGGTGATGGCACCACCACAGCCTTATAACCACAGGTCGAGCGATGAGAGACCCTGGTAATGGGCCTGCCTGGAAGAGTGCATTGCATCTGTTTGTTCGTATTGGACAAGAAGGGGGCTATGCCTTCGCCTCATTTTATGTGTGACCGCACAGTAGGACAACCAGCTTGTAAAGTTGCGAAGCCAGTAAGTGAGGCAAAGATCGGGTAGCCGCCACCATGCGCGGGGGCTTCTGAGGAGCATACAACCTTGCGGAGAGCACCCTCCTGCATGCATGCCGTGTTTTCAAGCCAAGGCCCTATTGGCGCCGTGCCCAGCACTTAATGAATGGTATTGAATGAGGCGTCAGGGTCTGTAGCCGCTTCGGCAGGACAGCCTCACTATGTATCCGTAGCCACAACGAGCCATAGCCATGCTGCCTGGCGAGACGCCCCGAAATGGTTGCATGGGCGATACAACGAGGCCAGTACAAATAGGATAAACAGTTTCGCAAACACCTCTTCTTTCGGGATGAAAAGAGAAGAGAGTTGCTTGACGAGGTAATAGTACGGGGAAGAGATGCTGGGGACAATGTGGAACTAACGCTTTACTTGTACCGGCGTGGCATGCGGTAGGCGCGGCGCGCCCCACGCCACGCACTCCTTCCCCCAACGTCCTCTACCGCCGATTCATCTAGTAGGACTTTGACAACAACAACAGCAACAACAATCACAGCCAACAAAACAAGACGGAGTATTGGCACACAGAAAGAGGGCATGCATTCTATGTAGCAGATATAGCTACTGGATCAATGTCGTTTCCCGTGGTAGAACAGTCGGTTCTGCAGAACAATCCCGACTTTGCACTGCTGCACGGCAAGTTGACGAACGTGCTCCTCAACGCCGACGGGTCGACCAAGGAAGATGCAGGGGCGCGCCAACGGCGACAAGTCAAAGATGTGAGACCTTTGGAACTTTTTATCTGTTCTATATTATTTTATTGTTCCTTGACGTATGAGGTCAATCAGACTGTGTGCGCAGGCAAACTGACTCACAGAACTTGCAGGAGCTGGACAAACGACGGCTCAAGGCAGCCAAACAGCATATCTTGGCGCGGGCGATAGCAACCGCCACGCCCGAGCAGCAGCAGCATAACCCGCAGCAGCCAAAGGGCCGGTACAGCGGTCGCGTGAGGCAGAGGCATTCGGAGGTTGACGTCTCGGAACAGCTCATGGACCTGGTGCTCCTGCTACCCGCCCTCGTCTGCGGCCAGACCCACCTCGAACCGCCAGCGTCTGCATCTGCAGCCGCCCTGCTGATGACGAGCGAGCCGCTGACCAGTCTCGATGGTCTACTGCCGGACCTGGCCGCTCTTCTGACGACGCAATTGCGGTCGTCCGCCCTTAGCCTTGCGCGTATCGCCAACCCAACCACCAACCCGTCGTACCTGCACCGGCACATATCCTCGCTGGCGCAGTCGCATGCTGCCCTATGCGAGGCCGCTACCGCTTCCAGGGCTTCACTCGCGTCGGCCCGTACACAAACACTCACCTCACTCGTCAACCTGCTAGCGTGCTACGCGGCGGGACTGACGGCCCTGATCCGCGCCCTCGAGGCCAAGCATGGCGTCACCGCCCGCTCCGTCGATCTGCGTGCCTCCGAGGCCTCACTCGCCGCCATGCACGCCCGCGCCGCTGCTGAGTCGGCACTGCACGCCTGCCGCTCCCAGCTGTATACACCGCGGGCCTGCGGGGCCCTGACTGCCTACGCCGCCCATCTGCGCGATGCGAAGGTGCGGGCTGGGGAGCGCGTAAAGGGCTTGTCGGCCGAGCTCGCTGGCTACGGCGTCGGTGTTGAAAGCGGCGCCGCTAAGGAGAGGACTATGAGGGAGATGGCCAGAGTTTATAGAGACATGGCCAGGCAGATGGACGATGCAAAGGCAGACCTCGACAGGCTGCACAAGAGTTGACAGCCTCGCGATTCTACGTTGCTGTGTTCCTGTTTTGCTCATTAGTATCGTTAGAAAATACCCCTTTGCCATGTCACGCAACGAATGGAATGCCTATATCTACTGCACGTCTCTTGCACATATCATCTCCTTCTGCATACACATCAATCAGTACATCAGACTCTATCCCAATGGCTAGCTCTTTTCTTGTAAAGGCGAAAGCGTAAAAGAAAACCATGGCTCAATGCCTCACGCAGAAAGACAAAAAGGAGGCTTTATTATGGCACAAGTTTTTTCAAAGTGATTTCTAGGAAAGAGAAACGATCGGTTCTTCTTTTTTAGCCCTTGACCTTGAAGATGGCCTCAGCAAGGTGGGAGACGTTGTCGCTGGTGATTCCAGAGACGGAGATGCGGCCGTCCCTAGTGAAGTAGACGGAGTGGTCCTTTGTGATTTGGTCGACCTCCTCAGGCTTGAGGCCGGTGAAGGCAAACATGCCAATCTGGTCGGTGATGTGGGACCAGTCGTGCTTGGAGCCGAGCTGCTCGAGCTTCTCGCGGAGAAGCTTGCGCATGGTGATGATGCGGTCAGCCATGCCCTTGACTTCCGTCTGCCACTGGGCGTAGAGCTTAGGATCGTTGAGAATGGTCGAGGCGATACGGGCGCCGTGGATCGGGGGGTTCGAGTACATGGGGCGGATGATGATCTTGAGCTGCGAGTCGATACGCTTGACCTCCTCGGCGTCCTCAGCAACGACAGAAAAGACACCGGCACGCTCACCGTAGAGACCCTGGGAATATTGTTAGCCACACGCGCGCTTACACCTCCTACTGCTCCCTCTTCCCCCCTGTTGGTCTGTTCCAATTACTCACCATGTTCTTGGCAAAGGACTGGCAGAGCAGGATCTTGTGGCCATCGGCGATAAACTGGCGAACGGCAAAGGCGTCACGGTCTGCGTCACCGCTGGCGAAGCCCTGGTAGGCCATGTCGAAGAAGGGGAGGTGCTTCTTCTCCTTGAAGAGCTGGGAGAGTTGCTTCCACTGCTCGGGGGTGGGGTCGACACCGGTGGGGTTGTGGGCGCAAGCGTGGAGGAGGACGGCGCTGCCGTCGGGAAGGGACTTGAGGTCGGCGACCAGGCCGTCAAAGTCGAGGCCGATGGTGTCCTTGTTGTAGTAGCGGTACTGCTCCACCTTGAGGCCGGCATCCTGGAAGACGGCCTTGTGGTTAGCCCACGAGGGCGTGGGGATGTGGACCGTCTTGTCGCCGGGGAAGAAGCGGGCGAGGAAGTCAGCGCCGATGCGGAGGGCTCCGGTGCCCGAGATGGTCTGGGTGGCAGCCAGGCGACCGAGAACGGGCGAGTCGGCACCATATGCCAGCTTGGCAGCTGAGCTGGGGAATTCGGGCACACCAGTGATGCCGGCGTACTCGTGGTTGGCCTTGCTCTCGACGATGCGCTGCTCGGCCTCGCGCACAGACGGGAGGACATACGGCTTGCCGGCGTCGTCGCGGTAGGCACCAACACCCAGGTTTATCTTCTTGGGGTTCGAGTCGGCCTTGAAGGCCTCGGTAATTCCTGCAGAAGGTCAGTCTTCTGGAATATGGCAGGATACACACACACACACACACACACACACACAAGGCGAGGACAAACCCAAGAGTACATACCTAGAATGGCCTATGACACATCAGGCATAAAGCTTGTCAGTCAAGAAAAGAAACAATAGGCAGATCCAATGGTCCTTCCTGGCGATAGCACCGTCAATCAGTATGTCTCTAAAGATACTCACATCCTAAAAGGCGATTGAATCCTATATTAGCAAGCTGGCGTGATCTCGGTGTGCGGTGGTCCGACTCACAGGGGGACCCTTGGGGACGTTGGCCCAGCCGCCGAAAGAACGGGCGGCGAGGACAGAAGCGACGGCGGGGCGGAGGCCAGCGGCCTGCCTGGCACCGACGGTCTTAATGGTTGAGGACAGCATGATGGGGAGAAGTCTGATGTCTGGGGGGAGAAGACAATGGGATGAGACTTTTTGAGAGTGTGAAGAAGAGTTGAGGAGGAGGAGAGGAGAAGAAGTCGGAGAAAATGAAAGATGACGAGGTTCGCCGACAAACGGAGAGCTTTGCTGTTCTGGGGTATTGTGACTGGCAGTAGCAGGACTACTAGTACGAGTACGAGAAACCTGCAGGCGAGGCAGGTACTACTCTGCACCCGTGGTGAGAGAGGTACGAAGGATTGAAGGTAGCAGGTACAGCTACGGCGTTAGTACGCATTTAGTGTGCTACCCCATACCATAGGCGCGCTTCTACTTACATAGTGGTATTACGAGGAGGAAAATGCTACCGTATGAAATGTTCCCATTCTTTGTACTATCCGTATCTGTACTCGTACGAGTCCCTTTTACTGCCAAGTTTCTCCCTTTAACCATGCCACAATGTTACGAGTACTCGTACGAGAGTACCTTGATGCCAGCATCCGGCCGCTGGTCCGTAAGATCCCGTTGCCCAAGTTGAAACAGGCCCCTCTCTAACCCGGCAACCCCCCCAAGAAGCCACGTTCCGCCCCCTGTATTCGTAGCGGACTCAACCCCTGTAAGAAATGGTACCAGTCACCGTAGCAATGCCCGGTTCAGAAGGCTGCAGAGGGATTAGCGCCATATAGACTCCAGACGCTGGTCTCATCCCGCACTTGTTCCTCACGCCCGGACAGTTGAAGGGGAAAGGATTGACGGGTTGACCTGCATGTATCATTTGTCCATGGATCAGAAGCCCGGCTAATATTCGTAACCAATATCACTTTGCGGAGTAATTACGCGGGGTAATATTACGAGTACGTCCAAGGTTGGTAAGTCGGTAGAGAGCCCGAGAGAGGTAGTAGTAGCAGGTATTGTATGTGCATGTATGTATGGAGTAGAGTTAAGACGAGTATTAATGTTATTTCATATGTACTTTAGTAGTAAACGAGTAGGTACGATGCACAGTATACATTCACCATAAATTCATGCGCCATATGCCAGGTAATGCCAAAAAGAGGGAAGAACAGAGACAGGAATCCAAATAAAACAAGACTCTGGGGAGCTCTTGGGCCATGGTCGAGGCCAGGCCACCGGCTGGCCCTCACGGCTGGTCATCGAGCTGTTTGAACTGGTCAAGGACCTTTTCCTCGACGTGCTCATGGAAGACGTCCACCTTTGTCTTGTGGAACTTGCGAGCGGGTACCTTGCGCTCAAACAAGACATCGAGCTCGGCAAAGGTGCGGTCCTTGGGCTCCGGCAGACGGAAGAAGGTGTAGATGATGCAGAGGAAGCAGATGCCGGCCCAGAAGAAGCCGGCATAGTTCTTCCAGTTCCACGCGTCAGGGTTGAGCATGTAGGGGGTAACGACGCCGGTGATGATGCCGACAATGTTGCTAAACAAGGGTTAGAATTGATATAGAAACAGACCAAAAATGAGAGGTGGGTATGGAGAGGCTAAAGCATAGAAGGGGGAGTAACACATACTAAAGGTTGCGGCCGAGGACGACAGTCTTGATCTGCAGACGACGGGACGACAGCTCGGCGACAAGCGAGTAGGCAATCGTGCCGACGGTGAGCTGGTAGAAGAGGGCCCAGATGATCATGATGCTTCCCGTTGCGAGGGCACCCTCATCACGATGCTCCTCGGGGACGAGGCCGAGGAAGCCGAGGATGAAGAGCATAGCGCAGAGACCACAGAGGCCGTAGAGGTAGAGCTTGCGGCGGCCGATGCCGAGGGTCATGAGCCCCCAGGCGCCGAGAACGCCGACAATGTTGATCGAGTACTGGCCCATGGCGAAGGCGTATGAGTCGCGCTCGCTGAGGCCGGCCTGCTTGAGAAAGTAGGTTGAGTAGTTGGAGAAGGAGTTGCCGCTGAGGTTCTGAATGGCCCAGACCATGCAGACAATCTCGGTGCGACGCAGATCGACGCCCTTGAAGCAGTCCAACCACGACGTACCCGCCGTCATCTTGTCCTCGAGAGCCGTGGTATGAACCATCATGCCAATTGTGTCGTCGGCGTCAAAGTCGATGCCGTCGCGCTGGCTCGTGAGCCGGAGCAGCGACTTCTTGGCATCTTCGATGCGGCCCTTGCGCACGAGCCACCAGGGGGACTCGGGAGCAAAGTAGATGCCGATGAAAAGCGGGATAGGCCACATCCACTGCAAGCCGTACGGGATCCGGTACGCCCACTCGTCCTCGCGGTCCAGCATGGCGTAAATGACGGCCACGCCAATCAGCTGTCCAATTCCCCAGCACGCATTGACATACGTCGTCAGGTACCCGCGCAGTCCCACGGGTACCGTCTCAGAGGCGTAGGTGACGGTGATGGTTTGAAAGATGCCCTATTTTGGTGTGAGCAACCCAAATCGCAGGTGAAGGGTAAAAGAGTCCCCTGCTTCATCTCTATTTCTCTCCCTCAAACAATAGAAAAGAACCTACCCATGGCACTCCGCAGAGAATCTCGGCGGCGAGCAGCGTCTGGACATTCTGGGCGGTGAAGAAAAGGGTGATGAAGGCGGTAAGCCAGACGAGGCAGGCCAGTAGGGTGCGGCGGTAGCCAAAGCGCTCTGACACGTAGCCGTTCATGAAGAGGCCGATAATTTCACCGACAAGGGCGCCCTGTATGAGTGTGAGCATGAGATGAGATGAGATGGGATGAAAAAGACGGGTAAGGCGGGTGCGGGTAGTGAGGCTCACGTTACTCAGGCCAGCCTGCCATGGTGCGGGGATCTCATATGTCCCATCGTCTAATAGGACACCGTATTTGCGATTGAACTGACTGAATGCATCTGAAGGGGAAAAAAGTGAGTTAGTAAAAAAAGTTGAAATGAGAGGGATTTTTTCCGTGAGAACAGAAGTGACGGCGATAATGGTGATGATGATGGTGATGGTGGTGATGGTGGTGATAGCGGTGGTGGTGGGGTCAATGAGGCTGAGACATGATGATCGTCGGGGTGCGTGTCCATGTGTCCACACATACAAAAGTTGTTGACCAGGGATATATCGTAACCCTCCATGACGATGCAGGTCGAGATGATGATGCTGAACATGATGGCCTTGGGGTAGGTTCGGATACCCTCGAGCAGGGTCATGTTGTGCTCCCTCTCGGCGGCGGCTCTTGCGTGTTCGACGACATTCTTGTGAATCTTGGACTCTGGCGATTCGTCGTCTATGATGGGCTCGACGCCCGTTTCATGGACCTTGTCACCCATGTCGCGTGACACTGCACCGGTTTCGCTCTCTCTGGCGCACGTCCTCGCTCTTCCTCACGCTCGCGCTCACTCCCTGCCTCTGCGTCGATTCCAATTGATGGTTGCCGGAGATGCGAAAAGTGACGGTTCCTAAAAAAAGCACAGATGATGGAGGGGTTGAGATGAGATGATGGATGATGAAGAGAAGAAGGGAAGAGAAGGGAAAAATTGTGGCAATGTCAACAAAAAAGGGGTGCAGACACTAATACGGGACACTCGGATCTGGAAATTGAATGGAAACAAAAAGGTACAGGTACAGACAGCAGCAGCAGCAGATAAAACTCCGTGGTTGGAGCGAGCGATTACTCCGTACTCGTAGAGGGTCGAAGAGAGGGAGAGGGAGGAAGAGAAGAGCAGCAAAGGGGACGAGAAGAAATTAATATGGGTCGCCTCGTCGTTTTTTCACAGTGGAACCGCGCACGCCAAAAGGGCAAACACCAGGCCAAAATGCTGTGGCAAGGCAAGAGGATTAAAGAAGGATGACCGCTTGCCGCGCTCGTGCTCGCGCAATTGATGCTACTCGTGCTTAGTAGAGTCTAGTGCTCGCAGGTATTAATATGCCGTAGTGCCGTAGTGGCAGACGGGCAGCAATATTACGAGCAATAATAGCACACCGAACCCGCGGGATTCAACCATTCGTCTTGCTGCCCGCACAAACGCCACGTCCTTGGCTCCTTGGCCATGTTTGCCAGGGTCCAAGGGCCCCTCCTTGGCCTTGGCCTTGGCCGCCTTGTTGGACTCCTTGGACCTTTGGCACTTGCTCTCCAAATCCTCCTCCTCCAACCACGGACCACAACACCAATCGCCTGCGCGGTTTCGTGTGTGGCTGGATCCTCGCGTCCCCCACCGTCCAATGATGAATGGGCCCAGCTTCCCTTTGGTCCCCATTCGGGACCTCCAAGTCTGGGGTGAAGGGGTCGCGTGCGCTTGACCCAGTTGGAGGTTGCGCAGCCAAGAAAAACCAACTGCAATTGAACGCGGCACCTTGCCAGATTCAATCGCACATCCTTGTTTCCCCCTCGTCTGACCGGCGACCGCTAGCCTCTAGTCTCGAAGGCATTGGAAGGTACAAGTGCGAGTACAGGTACGCGGGTCCAGGTTCTAGACTGGAGAGGGGGGCGGCAACGCCGTCCAAGGGCACGCTTCCTTCGCACCAGTGACACTCCCAAACCCCTGCTCCAACCCTCCAACCTTCCAACCTTCCAACTCACATGTCGCTTCCTCCTTCGGGAAAATAACCGTAGCCTAGAAGTTTGCCTCTGGCAGCTGTGCTGGAGACCGGCCTTGCCTTGCCTCCAACATTGAATGGAGGGCGGCATTACTCGAGAGTAATACATCGAGGCGGCTGTACGTACAGTAATTGCCGAATGTCGACTGGTGGTAATCACAATCTGCATACAACTACTCCGTACATACATCACATGCCTAAAATCGGATATCGCCAAGCATGCCATCGGCTGTACATACATTAGCTGGTCTTGCCGAGGCCCCTAACGTCTCTCCACCATTCCTTGAACCCGTACGGCTTGTCCCCAGACTCAAGGATACTAGGCTGGTAATCGTCTCCACGACGGAAGTGGTCCATGAGCCCGATGGCCTTCTTCTCGGCGATGACTGTACCCGTACCTGACGTGCCCAAGCTCCATGTCGCCGTGCCCGTACTGCTCTTTGGTCTGGTGGCCCTATCCTTGAGCTCGGCGGCAACCTGCGGGGCCACGTCGGAGAAGCATGACGCCAGTTCGCGTTGGATGGAGAAGTACCCCTTTTTGGCGAGGTCCGGCGCCATGAGATTGTAGGCCCTCGTCATGGCGTTGAGTTGATCTATCGCCAATGTCATATACGTGTGCTGTGCCTTTTCCCACGCCGGGTCGCGGAAAGAAGCGTTCCCGTCGTAATCGGACGTATCCTCGCCAGCGTCCCCTTCCCTGCTCTTCTTGTCTGTATCCACCTGCTGTCGCATCTTGACCATGACAGGATCCTCAGTCACGTTCGACGGCACGGGGATCTGGTCAACGCTCCGTAGCCGTGGGTTGTTGACCTTTTCGGCCCTAGCCAGCCGCTCGGCACACTCCATCTGCTGGTCTAGAGAGCCGCCACGTGAGGCAATGCCGTCGGCCACGTGCCGTAACCAGTCGCGCCGGATGCGCTGGCGGAACTTGTTCACCTGGCGCACCAGGTCCTGCTGTTTCTCGATCCACGGCGGCACAATCTCCTGCCGCTGGATCATCTTGTTCATAATGTACTCTGTCGTGTCGATGAACGGATTGTCTGCCCGCGTGTCGCGCTTGACGCTCGTCCCCCGCGGAATGTTCTTGAATTGTCCGCGTGCAATGGCGTCCTCGATCCTCTCGTTGGCCATGGCCGCCAGCCCCCCCAGCGTATTAGGCATGCCGCGCCGCACGCCGAACGGCGCAAACCTCTCCCGATACTCGTCACGGAACTCGTCCCTCTCCTCGTCGGTCAGGCCTTTGACCTCTTTGCCCTTCTGGCTGGCACCCCCGTTTGTGCTTGAGCTTTTATTCTTCTCCGTAGACGACTTGGTTGGGTAGAAGTGCGCCTTGTCGCGGGCCTGAGCCGCCCGTTCGGCTGCACTGACAGCGGGCTCCTTCGTGATGCGCATGTCCACGGGCGGTGGCTCAAACTTGCCCCGTTGACCAGGGCCGAGCGGCTTCTTGGCGTCATCGAGCATCCGCAAAACCGCGTCTCCCGTCGCCTCCTCGCCCGTCCATGCGGGCGCGGTCGCCGTAGCTCTGGTCCCTGCCCCTGCCGACGTCGGCATCCCCGCCTCAGCGAACGCCCCGGAAAACTGCTGCCTGAATTTGGCGTCCTGGACCTTGTCCAGTAGCTTTTCTTTGAGTTCGTCCGAGAAGCCGGCATCCTCAATAGCACGTCGTCCCGCTCGCCCGCCACTCAGGAGGGCCTCCTCTGTCGCCTGCTCCAGCCGCCTGCTCATGGCACCTTGTTGTTGCCGCTTCTCGTCGTCGTTACGACCAGGCGATGATTCACCCTCATCTTTTTTTCTCCCCCCGTGTGCTTCCGAAGTGTCATCCCTAGGCTGCTCTCGCTGAGAGCTATAGAATGCCATGTGAGGTGACAACCTCGTACGCTGCGTGGATCGTCGGCATGAGCTGCAAATCCATGGCAGTTGCTGTCGGCTCACGCGGACTGCCATGGGACTTATGGTAAATTGATGAGCATAGATATTCGCTAGTGAATTAAAGTACAAGAAGAAACAAAAGCAGTGAGCGCGATTAAGAGATGCAAAGATTGAAGATATTGTGACTGGGGCGACCGACAGTTGGAGCCTGAGTCATCAATCCAGGCGCCCAACTCGCTCGCTCAACTTGCGACGACTTCCACGCACCCTCAAAACCTGCATCATGGCGTCTTCTTGCATACGGCCATAGCGATAAAATTCGCATAAACTACTACATACCCCGTGAGAGGAATAATCATGAGTGCGGCAAATTTGCGGACACATGGCAAGATGAAGAGTCAAAGTAAGAGCTATCAACCTCTGGTAGCTTGAACGACATCCACTCCCTTCAACGATCCTTCGTCTCGCCACTTCTGGATATAGTCAAGGAACGATATCGTGCCCCCTGACCACGCCACGTTGCGTGCCCTTTTCTTTTTCTCTTGAGGGTCTGTGATCTTTGCAGCGTCACCATGGCCGTTGAAATAACCCGGCGTGCAGCCTGCGAGGGCCGAGAAATAGGGAGCCCGTTTCACAATCTCAGCTGTATGAGCTTCTTCAGCTTCTCTGGTAACCTCAATGATTGCTCGTTGATCGGTGCCGACACGACTCTGCGCCTGTGCTATTATGAACGTAACATGCTCGGCGATGAGGCTCAGCATCCAGGTATTGTTTCCTGTCAGGGTGGCCTGGGCAGTGCCCGAGAAGAAGAGGTTGGGAAACCCGTTGGTAGCATAGCCGTGCAATGTAGCGGCTCCGTCCTCTTTCCACTTGTCATCCAGAGATCGACCGTTTTTGCCGAAAATATCGACACCTATTCGAGCTGCAGGGCTCGCGTTCCCGCGACCCGTGGTGTTGTATCCAGTGCCAAATACGATGATGTCGAGTGGGTATTCCTTGTCGCCAACCACCAAGCCCTTCTCAGTTGCCCTGGATGGTCCCTTCCCGTCCGTATCGACGAGATGGACGTTAGGTAGGTTGAAGGTTTGCAGATATTTGTCGCTAAACGTTGGCCGCTTGCACCACGATGGGTACCATGGCTTTAGCTTTGCGGCCGTCTCCGGGTCCTTGACGATCTCGTCAACCCTGCGACGAACGGCTTCCATATGGGGAATATCCAGGATGTGGAATGCCTCAGCGTGTTTTGCAAGATTTTCTGGCGTCGGGTCAATGATGCCGTGCCTAGGTGACCCCATCACGGCAGAATACCCTGGCATTGTTGTCCATTCATCGTTGACCAGATTTTCATCTCCAGGGCTAGCAGCGTTGGTGAGAAACTTATTGGTGCTGAGGTGTCGCTCATATTGCCATCCCTTCTTTCTTGCAACCTTAGATTTGAAATCTTCGGTGTTCGTGTCATATTGTCCGCGCGGCTTGACATATGCCGGTGTTCGTTGGACAACGAAGAGCTCACTAGCGTACTTGGCGACTTCAGGAACGACAGATATTGAAGTCGCGGCGGTGCCGACGACGGCGACTCTCTTTCCCTTAAGCCCGTCGAGGACCTGGCTTGCGGGAGAACCCCCGGATACTTCGTAATTCCAGCGAGCGGTATGGAAGATAGGACCAGGAAAGGACACTAAGCCAGGGATATTGGGGATCTGTGGCCGTGTCAAAACACCGGCGGCAAGGTAGACGTATTCGGCACGGAATTCAATCTCAATTGGGGTTGAGGCAGTCAAAGGCCCTCGTCGCTGTAGGAGGTTTATTGTCCAAAGTTGCGACTGGTCGTCCCATGTGACTCTCTTGACGTCGGCACGGAAGAGCGTTTTATCGGATAGACCCCACCGCGCCGCGATGCGTTCTGCGTGAAGACGAACTTCTTCTCCAGGGGCGTATTTTTTTGTTGGTATGAACCCTGTTTCTTCTAGAAGAGGCAGGTAGCTGTAGCTTTCCACGTCGCAATGAAGGCCCGGAAATCTGTTCCAATACCACGTGCCTCCAAATCCACCACCGGCGTCAGCGAGGCGAATGTCGTCGGGGGTAGCTATTCCTCGCTCAATGAGGCGAATGGCAAATTGAAGACCGCCATATCCCCCACCCAGCGCGAAGTATTTGTAAACAGAATTGTTTTGGATAGGTGGTGGCTCCTGGGCGTTCAAAGCTTCGTGGTCTGCCCATGGATCGTCGGCTAGAAAGCGAATCCGTTCGTCCTCAGCGTCTGCTAGTTGAACAAACTGTGCAGATCCTTCAGGCCTGAGTCGTTTGGCAGCTTCTTCGTCATATTTTTGCCGAAGAGCCTTTACCACGCCTAGGAGGTCTTGTTTGTCAACGGCCATCTTTCGTGTTGGGGCGTTGCCGTGTTCTCGTAGTACATGTAGCTTGGTATAGTTAGAAATAACAGCAAAGAGGGGTGGCTCTTAGTATTCAGATGCGACGATATAGATCAGTGCTTTTGATTCCGACGCATCTAACTTACTTATACGAGTCTGCACCTGTCCTGTGATGACACAAGAGATTGGGTCAAGGACGCAATCTGCGAGCCCCAGAATTGGCCCGGGAATTCCACAAATCTCTGAATGGCGTAGCTGTTACTGTTCGTGGTCTAAATCTGCACAGCAATACAAGTACGCGGAGACCACTGGTCTCATGGTACAGGACAGGTACCTAGTAAGTCGCTATAAGCGAAGAGCGACATACATACAGTCATGGATCTGATCTCCTCTAGGGGTTGAGAATGGTTCGCAGGACTGTTTGCCAGTGTTGATAAAAACACAGGGCGTACGTTTCTATCTTGCTTCCAAAGGCATTTTACAATGTACATGGACATTTGGTTAGAGACGGGAGGGAGACTTTGGACTTCAGTGTGAGTGCCAAGTTGGCATTCCCGACCGCGATCCCATACTCACTTGCTGACAAAATCTATGAGATACACTGCTAGAAGATAGGTTTTATCTCGGAAATAAATTTTACAAAGTTGGGGAGTGATATTGTCTCGCGTTTCGAACTTAGCAGCGAAATACTGTAGTCGTTTTGAGGACGAAGCACGCCTCATTACGTCCATATGACATGTTGGGGTACGCGTTCGCGAGTCCATGGATATTACCGGAAATCTAAACCCCGCATGGGTAGCAAGCATATGAGTAGAGGGGTAGATTGGGTAAGTATAAAGCATTATTGGTTACATTCGTTGATAGTGAAGAATCCCGCACTATTGATGGCGAAATCGATGTGCTTATAGCGTCACCCAACCTTCATGTGGGATGGAATAAGGGTGGGCGACCATCAGAGCGGGTACCGTAGACGATAGATAACCGTGTAAGTCATCTTGATCTATATCGCCAGACTACGCCTCCGGTTAAGTTCATAATGGAATCGAACGAGTCTCCTCGTAGTGACCGAAATCGGACTCACATCTTAATGTCAGCAAATGTCGACATCCATAGGGACAGCCCTTGAAGGCTTATCGCTAGAACATCTGTATTTTGACATATCAATTGAGCAATTGACTACAAGCAGTTAAATAAGACAAACTGAGGTACTCTCTATATCATACTCCCCGCGTGCGAGCGATTCTTTCATCACACAGTCAGCATGACAGACAGCAAGGCCAAGCAGCTTCATCTGGCCGCGTTCATCTACTCCGGCCAGGTCTCACAGATATGGCGCCACCCCGCCATACACGCTCATGAGAGCCTGGACGTTGATTACTATATTGAATACGCCCAAGTGGCTGAGAAGGCCAAATTCGACACTTTGTTTCTGGCAGATGGCGCTTCATTCCCCAATGGCCCCCTCGCAAAGCATTATTGGAGTGTGAGTGGCTTCGAACCCGCCACATTGTTCTCTGCTATCGCGGCGCGGACGGAACATATTGGCCTGGTATACACAGCTAGTGTGAGCGATAACGAACCTACCCATGTTGCTCGTCAACTGGCGAGTCTTGATCACATCAGCCATGGCCGTGCGGGATGGAACGTCGTCACTACCTTGGGGCCGGGCTCAAACAACCTCGGCGTTCCACTTGAGGAGAGTTACGACAGTGCCGCCAAGTACGGTAGGGCGAGAGCGTTCCTCAATGCGGTGGAGAGTCTGTGGGATAGTTTCGAAGATGACGCTCTCCCGAGAGACAAGAAGAACGGAATCTTTGTCGATCTTGACAAAGTCCACAACCCAAACATTGATGACGGATTGTATCGTGTGGACCAGCCACTCCGCGTTGAACGTCCCGTTCAGGGATATCCTGTCATTGCACAGGCCGGCACCTCCGCGGACGGAGTGGCTTTTGGCGGCTCATCAGCGGATCTGATCTATTGCGCCAACTACTCGATCGAAGATGGGCAGAAGACGTTTCGCGCCCTGAAGTCAGCTGCAGTCGATGCGGGACGAAACCCCGACCATCTCATCATTCTGACGGGCGTGGCTGTTGTTTGGGGCGAGACGGAAGAGGAGGCTGAACGCAAACTACGCGAGGTGTCCTCGCTGTGGCCCATTGAGGTGGCTGTCCAGAACCTTGGTATTGATTTCGGTGACGCTGACCTGGATTCGCCGTTTCCCGAGAAATATGATGTCAGCTCCAAGGGAAAAGCTGGTATGTCCTCCACAGGGCGAGCAGCTGCCATCGCCTCGTTTGCGCGGTCCAACGCCTTGACCATACGGCAGACTGCCGAGCGTTGCTCCATTGGCCTAGGCCACAGACCTCTTGTTGGCACGACGCAGTCCATTGCAGACGATTTACAGGCCTGGGTTGAGGCTGAGGCTACGGATGGTTTTGCGGTGATACAGCCATGGTTGATCGATGGTCTACGAGATTTCAGTACGCACATTATCCCTGAACTTGTACGCCGGGGCTTGTTCCGGTCAGAGTATGAGGGCACGACTCTGAGGGAGAATCTTGGCATTCCACGGCCTGTTAATCGCCACGTTGTAAAGCCATAAGATCTTGCAACCAGCCTTTCGCGAAATATCAAGCTGTATATAGACATAGTACAGAGTAGCAACCCAATATGAATATCCATGCTACACATTCCCGGCTGGCGCAAGATGTTGATAACATTTATGTGACCGCTAACACTTGGTGCTACAGTGAGATACCAGGAAGACATGAATTCACTTCCAAGATAGGGCACATGCTCAAGGACTTCAATTCTGATCTTGAACTGTAAAACGTGAAAGGCCGCTTTTCTCGCGATTCCGAGAGTAATACCGATCTAAAATGAATGCCCCTGCCCTTTTGCTGCGCGTCCCACCCCCACAAGGTGCTCCTCACCCCCCTTCCTCCCCTTTCCTTTTAGTCCCTTTCATTGTTCCACATCATGATGGACCGCTGACATCGGTTGAACAGCGTCCCATGTACCTGAATAAGCCTTGTGCGACACCAAAAGCCCTACCACAAACGGCGATTCTTAAGTGTCTCATCGTTCGATATGTCAATATCATTCTCGAGAGTGTATTCGTGGCCATCCCTCTTTGCTCGAAGAATCTCGCGTCTTACTTGCAGCACTTGGGATTCCACCCTCCTCGTCAGCCACCACACATACAGTGTGGACAGAAACCCACTGGAAACCATGCACATGCAGATGACGAAGCTGTTCTTGTACCCGTTGTACTGCCATCTAGATGGGAAGAACTGAGGCGAAATGATAGATCCTATATTAGAGATGGAGCTCTGCAACCCCATGGCGAAAGACGCTCCAGTGGCCCCGGACAGGTATCCCGCCCGCCATGACCAGTAAGGTGGGTAGAAGGCGATGGTGAAGAACCCGCCGAGTACGCAAGCGGCATATTTGCCATTCGTGTTGAGTGAGATAAGCAAGATATAAGACAGCAGCGAGCCTAGTATTATGATCCTATATATGTAGTGTCAGCCCGGTAACGTATTGGCAATATACAAAAAGCTGGTCTCTTCAAACTTACAAGCAATACAATGGCCTCCAGAAGTATCCTCGTCCGATGAACCATGAGCTGAAGATGACGCCGATGACACCAGCTGCTACTGGCGGGATGTTGAGAAGCTGGTTGGCGGGCAGACCGACGAACCCAAAGTTGGTAATGATGGTGGGAAGGTACCAGTTGAGGCCCGCAAGGCTGAGGTTCATCGAAAGTTGGATCAAGGTGAAGCCCCATATGACTGGGCTCTTGAAAGTGGCCCATGCCTCCTTCCCGTTGAAGTTCTCGTCGCTCGTCGTCGGAGTATTGACGGGCAAACGGGCCTCAATAAACTCTTGTTCTCGTTTGGATAACCATGAGTTGCTGCGCGGCGACTTGGGAAAGTCTGGCAACACCCAGAATATGACACCCGCCAACAAGATTGTTGCACAGCCCTCGATGATGAACACCCAACGCCAGGCGCTGAGTCCCCGGGCACCGTCCATGTGGCTGATACCGTAGCAGAGCAGCGATCCCACAATCCCCGAGAGTTGCGCGATGCCGAAGAACCACATCATGGGGCGACCAAACTCGTCGGTGCGATACCAGTAGGTCAGGGTCGTGATGACACCGGGAAACATGCCGGCTTCAAACAGCCCGACGAGGAATCGGCAGGCGTACAGCTGGCCCATGGTCTTGACGGCACCAGAGCAAGCGGTGGCTATGCCCCAGAAAAGGAAGATGCGAGACTGCCAGGCATGGGGGGTAAAGTACTTCAACACCAGAGTGCTTGGAAACTCAAACAGCGTGTAAGGGATCTTCACGGAGAGGGTCAGCACAATGCGC
The DNA here is from genome assembly GCA_900188575.1 of Geosmithia putterillii. NCBI lineage: Eukaryota > Fungi > Ascomycota > Sordariomycetes > Hypocreales > Bionectriaceae > Geosmithia > Geosmithia putterillii. The sequence goes on along the minus strand of FYEU01000301.1, from coordinate 2,529,738 downwards.
CAGTATCATGAACATATACATGGTCATGAATATATATGTATGCTGTGTCACCCACGCCATAAATCGAGCCCACCCAGTTGTACTGGTCCAATGTCATGCCGAGCTCTGTGCGTATATTGGACGGCTTCCCGACCTGGAGGACTTTGATCAAGGATGCGTTTGCATTATCGATCTGCATATGGTGTTAGATCAAGTCGTGCCACTCTGAGCAAGGTGTGATGTGGGTGTGCGCCCAACATACGTTTTTAACCATAAACATGAGTCCAATCAGGAGGAAGAACCGAATGTCAACCTTTCTCAGAATTGAATTTGCTTCTTCCTTCGAGAAGGTCGCAAGAAAAGCAGCTCTGGCCTCTGGGTCCTCGCGCAATTTAGACGTCTGGATGACATCTACAACGTCAGAGGATGCAGCGGCGGTGGCAACAGCAGCGAGCCCTTTGGCATCTCGAGTAACATCTCTGTCGCCTGAATTGTCACCCTTAGCAGTGGAGTAAGGAGTCGCCATTGGAAACAAAGGTATTCCGGATGACACAGTGGCAATGGATAAGTAGACGGTTCAATGGGCCTCAATGTATTAGCTGCTCAAGATACTGCCCTGCATGTGTCCGTGGACTTATAGACAATTCGACCGGAGACTAATATACATATATACCTTGGCATTTGATTCATTGATAACGACAGCAAAAGCAAGGGAAAGAATCTTCGGCTCTATCCGGTATTATATCCGGGTTAGCAATTGGCAGGCTATCGCCAGTCGGGATCTCACAAGAGGGGCATCCAGAACTATAAACGTACAAGCGCAAGACGTGACCTGTGAGAACAGACAAGGATGCTATTGCAACATATGGCTTGGTAATGCCGATTGTTGGAAGCTGGGGGGATGCATGGTAAGGTACTGGGAAAAGCAGGCATGCCGCGACCGGCTCTTTGCTCGATGGTGTCATTTTACGGCATACTCCGTATGATGAAGAGTACATGCATCTCATAAGTTATGAGTTGACTCGGGTCGGCAGTCTCGCCTATACTACCCTCAAAAGCAGACCAGCCATCCTATTTTGATGACCGAATTCACATTGTCGTCACCCGTAGAGTGGGAAACCGTTGTATAAGACAAGACACCTTGTCCTCATCTATGTGAGGTTGGGGGACTTTTCATGGACATGCGAAATGCCATAACAGCCATCCATGCCACATGAACTCCGCCAAAGAGCGCATTCAAATCAATCTACCGACGAGAACGATGAGAGTTCTGGATGAATAAGTGAATGATGGTGGCCACATCCGACCATGCGATATCCGACGCTTTAAATAAACAGAGAGACTTGAATCGCTCGGAAATATTAATACTGTTCTCATTATAGAGATACATCGTGACCATGTTGTCGCGATATGTGAAAATACATACAATGAATAGAAGACATGGATGAACCAAAACATCGAGGAAACGAAGCGGGCGGAGCCAGCCTCTATTGCATGTCCCTTCAACCTGACCCGCTTACATCCTGAACTTGCACCTGGCTCCTGCCAACTTTGGACTCCAACCTGAGTGCATGGAATCCATCTGCTACTTGAACATGCTCACGCTCGCTGCCCAGAACGGCCTTCACGCGAGCCTCGCTCATGGCTGCCCATGACAGCGCAGCCCTCCGGGCATGTTTATCGGGTGTGCTGGCATCGGTGTCGGATAGAGTGCGTGAGAATATTTCAAATGCCATAGGACCGTCCCAGCCCAGAGCAGTGAAACAATTCACAATTTCGAGGATAGGGAGGTAGCCGCCACGGTCGGACTCGCAAGGGAAAAGGCGGGCGTTGCGCGACCAGCTCATGCGGGGAGGTTGACCTGCAACATAAAAGGGGTGGTCCTGCAGTAGGGGTCGATCGAGACGCTCTCCGTCGGCAATTTGGACGACAAACACGCGGCCAAAATCGACGGTGTTAGCGAGACGACTGAGAGATGCGGCAAGGCTCACAACAGCAGTGTCGCGGCTGTTGGCCAGCGTGCCACTTGCCATGGTGGGATCGGCATAAGAAGCGCAGGCAAGGTTGAAGGTATCGAGGGCTAGACCCATGTTGGGGCGATTGACAGCTTGGATGAGTTGCCAGGCTTGCTCCCACAGCCAGACATGATTTCCCCATGCGATGGCCTCGTATGCAATTCGTACATGAGGTGAACGCTGAGCCGCATTATCTGCCAGTGCCTGCAGGTCCGAGGTCAACAATTTGACGTCCCCAGTGGTACGTGGGGCCCCAGTCTTAGGATCGGGTCCCAGAAAGTTAGAGGCAACCAGGAGAGCATCGGAACCAAGTATATCCAGAATGTCGAGCCATAGAGGGAGCTCTTGGTATAGTAGCCTATTGGTCTCGGCTCGGTCTAGAAGACCCTCATAAAAGCGGAATGGTTGAAGGTTGAGGATGTCGATCCCCAGCTGGCGGCAGAGGTCCCGTGTTACACAGGCAGCCTCGAGCAGGGCGGCAGCGCGTTCAGCGTGCGGCTCTAGAGGGGGGCATCCTGCTAGAGTCTCGAGGTCATCAAAGAAGAGCTCGATTGCGAATATTCCATGGCGAGCAATGGCACACAGCTTGCTCTCGAGACTATGGTGGGCAGGCTGGCCGAGCGAGATGGTGGTGATGGCTGGACTGCAGGGCATGCTGGCGATCTCAAGGAAGTATCAGAGTAGTAGTCAATTGTGTCCGTATTGGCTGAACGATGTTGCTACTTTCACGAGGACAGAAGGAGCACACAGCACTCGTATATATACAAACTGCATGGTATATAGGTGCTCGACCCTCTGTTAGATTAAAATACATGCCCGGTGGTTGGAGACCTTTTGCACGCTGCCTCTCCTGTCATACGACCATGCGATACAGCAAAGACGAAGGATGATTAGAAAGAGGCCTTCATTAACCTTTTGGTAGCTGAAGTGGTAATCAGCTTCTCGTGTTAATCGCCGGGCCGTGCGGCGGAGACACGGCAACCTTCCCGCTCCCCCAATTGAATTTGATACGTATGCGGCCGTGTCTCACAGGAGTCGGCCGAACCGGTACAACATGAACCTTGTGACAGCTCTCAGACGTTTTCAGATACAGTACGGCCCTAACGTCCATAGCTTATAGTATACTCCGTACCAACCATTGCATGCACATATCTGGCAAGCACATCAGCTGGGATGACAACGACCCTTGAATTGTCTCGCGGGGCACAATATGCAATCTGCCAAGATCATCGTGCACAGGGAGTCTATCCTGCCATGGATGGCAAAGACTGGTTGTCTGAGAACACGGACTGTATGCTATTTTTATATTGTTTCGTAGCCCCGTGCTGGCGGTCTTTCCAAACATTAATTGGCACCTGGCCATCCATGGTGGGTATCTCACCAATACATATAGTGTGAACTATCATGTACAAGACGTATCAAATCCAGCCTCTTCTTACAAAAGACCCTCTACGAGCTCCTCCGTCCATATGGCTCAAAGGGGAACAGAGCTGACGTGATGGCGGAGACGATGAAGAGGGCCGCGCAGACGTATATGGGCACACTAGTGGCCGTGTTTCCCTCGGAGGCGACAACTGCTGAGATGATGCCCATGATGCGGTTGAAGGCGACAGCAATGCCGTTCCCCGAGGCACGGTGGGCACTAGGGAGAACCTCCGGCGTGTAAGCATACAGGCAACCGTAGTAGATGTTGATGCAAAAGGATATGAGGCAGGTGATGGCGAGATCCTCCGCGCTCGTCCTGACGGCTGTGTATCCAAAGAAGAAGGCCATAGTGACAAGAGAGCCTATGACCATTGTGTACTTGCGGCCAAAGATGCGCATGTTACACATGAAACCTGCGAGTATAGGGCCAAAGATACCGCTCGTATTGCTAAGGGCGTAGTTGCGCCATGTCTCAAATGGACCGCGGTTGAAAACAGCCCCACGGGAGGCAAGGTATTGACTACATGGCCATATTAGCTTCTAGCTTGATCATTTCTCGCCCGAACACTCCGAAAGGAGGGGGGGCGGATTTTTTGGGGGCGGCCGGGCGACCGGGCGGTATTATATAAGGATGGAACAGGAAACTCACGGCAAAAAGACTTGGAACAGAGGGTAGGAGAGACCGATGAGAGTCCAAGAAAACCAGACCATGCTGGTGGAAATGGCCATTTTCCTGGTGCTAAAGAGACCACGAATGTGGATAAGCATCTCGCCAATGGAAGCGCGATTCTTTTCGTGGGCAGAAGCGACAGTGCCACAGGAGTCAAGCTTCTCGAGAGTAAGGCTGCAAGGCCTGTTGTATTTCGTGGCCAGGTACTGGAGTGTCTCGATGACCTCGGCGTCGTGGCCGAGACCAAGCAGGTACTTGGGGGTCTCGCGGAGGCGAATAATGGTGACGCGCAGAATGGACAAGACAAGGACGACGCCGCCTCCAGTGAAGAGAACATAACGCCAGCCCCAGTTGTTGGCGCGTGTGCACGTCTCGACGTCGGCACAGTTCCACCCCTCAGGGACCATGAAGCCCCAGGCAATGAAGCCGGCGATGGCCTGGCCGACACCCCACCAGGCGGCCATGATCGTCAGGAGCCACTGTTTATCGCCGGGGAGAAACTCGAGGAAGACGGTCGTGTCCATGACGAGGTTACCGCCACCGCCAAAGCCAAGGAGTGCAATGAAGAAGCCCAGCGAGGCGAAATTGGGCATGGCGCCGGCAACGATGCAGCTGGCAGAGCAGATGAAGAGGGAGATGTTGAAGGCGTATTTGCGGCCGATGATGTCGGCACTGAAGCCCCAGAAGAGGGCGCCTGCCAGTAGGCCAGCGTAGGATGCTATCGTCAGCCCGTTGACATAGCCCTTTTCACCAAACTCCATGTACGCCTGGGCGGAGATGATGGACTGGAAGAGGAGAATGAGGGAGTCGACGGCATATCTAGAAGACAGGGTGGACCACCCATTAGCCAATTGGTGGGGTAAAAGAGGACGCCGTATAAGTAACGCATGTGCTTACCCAAAGCCGTTGAGGAAGAAGAGCTTGAGATGGTACGGAGTCCAACCAATTTCATCAATAGCCTTCACAGGGAGAAAGGAACCACGCAGGTTAGTCGACATTGTCATGATAGATAGCAAGGATCTGGAACAAAGCACCAAAGCACCAATGGAGAGAGGGAGAAGAAAGAACGGGAGAGAGATTGCAGTTTCCGGCGGATCACGCAGTCAAGGCCTTTCACTGTGAGCTCCGAGATGGAGCCGCAGGACTCACGTTATTCACAAGGTGCATCTTCATGTTCATGACGGGGTCGAGGTCCTCCAGGTCGAGCACATCATCAGGCATGTCCATGGAAGAGCCGCCATCGGCGTTGTCGATGTCGGGCGCTTCGAGGCCCTTGCTGTTGGACTCAGGATCAGCCGCTGACGAGGCGGACTTGACCTTATCTACGTCTGACGATAGAGCAGCCATGGCAGAACAGGAGTGGCGAGGCCACAAGTTATGTTTATAACGGTTTGTCGCCGAAAAAGGAGTGTTTCCGGTATCAGCTCGGTCGGATTCGAGGTGGCGGGCAATTGTGTGGTTTCGACCGAAAACGCCCGGACAGCAAGTGAAAGAAGAAGGGTATCACGTCGAAATGGTAATGTCGAGAGGGGTGTGCCGCGTGGGTTGAGCTCGTTGATATCTTTTCATCCGGGCGAGGTGTCGTCTGCAAATATAGATGAGACTCAATGGCACTTGGAATAATCGCCAGCCGTCAACAACACGTGGGTGGGTTATGTATAAAATGACAGAAGTCGCGGTCACGCAAGTGGGCACACGGACGCACAGGCGCACTGAAACCTTCACAGGTAAACGGCCAAGTGTCTGTGCTTGCTTGTGCTAGTAGCTATTAGCTGGCAAGGGAGATGCGCGATGCCTTCTCGGTTCCAATGGGGGAGGAGGTTTTCGCCTCTTTAAGAGCCGGTAGAAGCCTGGTGTTGACTTTAGATGTGAAGAAGCGATAGGGCCGGAGCAGATGATATCGAATCGCAACAGACCAAAAGGGTAAGAATAAGAGACAGGAAACGATGGAAGGGGTGGGTTCAATCCTTTTTATCTGGCTACATGTACGATAGCCAAGACAACCAAGGCTACCAATTGCATGTACGGGTAGGATCGTCTCTATCATCCTTTGATTCGTTTTGCCTCTGACATTTGCCCTCTCCCGAAGACTTGGCAACGCTACATGTACTCCTCTTATCCCCCGCCACACTCTTAAGCCTTGGACCTCTCCAAGTCTAAGTACTTCCTTCGTACGCATTTGTTGTGCCCCCACGAGTATATCTCTCAAGCTCGTCCCCAGCCTATCGCTGCCCACCCCCGGTCATGATTGATTCTACGAGGGCCGCGGATATCAGCTCCCTTTTCGTCACACTCTACAATCATTATCAAGCGGGCATATTGCAATGCCCGTGTCTGTTCTCATGTTCTTATCAACCACTCTCATCTCACCTCACGTGCCCTCACCCTTCAACTTAAAGTCGACAGTTGTGAGTGCTTGCACACGTGCGCACAACTGCATGTCACCCCGTGACCAAGACCTAATGTATGTACGTGGCGACAAGGTTACAAGATGCTACGATGTAATATTACGAGTACTTTTGAACCTTTTCCTCACTTAGATCCTGCTAACACCCTCCCCCGTGGTATAATTCAGGCCCCGTGATAGGTTCTTAAGAGCATTATGGGGCCGGGCCCGCCCTCTACTAGTGGCGTGGAGTCTTTAGCTCATCTCCTTTTGCGGAGGCGCCAATGGCGCCGGCCGACCCTCTTTGCCTCTCACTCTTCAACCTCTCAACTCTCAATGCCTCTTGATCGTCGGTTGTCGGTTGTCGGTCTACTTAAGCATCTAAGGGCAAGGACCAACTGCTCATTTTACTAACAGATACATTGACAGGCTACAAATGCAGCAATGCAAGCTTTGCCACTTGTCCTCTACCACTTGTCCTACCCATTCGACTCGTTCTAGCTCATCTCTGGCTTACCAACATTCCCTTTGGTAATCTTACAAGCGTCGGCCGATGGTCCCGCCGCCGTCGTGGCTTTCGTCCTCGTCTTCTTGCAACTTTGTGCTACAGCGTACAACGACAAAAAGGCACGGTAGATGATCAACGGTGATTGTGACTATATTTCCAGCTGATTATAGTAAATTATTGTTACCCAAAAGCACTGTCCTCTTTCAAAGGAAAGAGAAAAAAGAACGCCTGTCGCTATTATAAGTAATGGCACGACTTGGTATCCCTCCCTTCCCAGGCCATAATCACTTTTACCTCTTCCCAGAACCCATAAAATACTATATATATATTACCAAGATGCTCCCGTGATTCACAAGACGACGTCATCAGATGCGTCCTCCCTCGACAACCTCTCTCTCCATCTCGACCTGCCCCGATTCAGCCACTCTCCTCCTCTCCATGACCCACCTCGTCTCGCCCTCCTCCTCCTCAATCGAGTACGATATGCTGTCCGCCGAGCTGCGCGAATGATGACTTAGGCTATGGCCTAGACCAGACGACCGACGAGCCGCAGAGGCACCATCGGCCGTCACGGGACTCGGGGGCGCGTAGAAGCCATGACCGCTACCACGACCATGACTCGGACTCTGTCCCTCGCCCCCACCGGCGGCATTGCTGCTGCCCGTACGCTTGTGCGCCTCCGAGGCTGACCGCCTGGCGAGCACGGATGGCGACGGGAGCGTGCCGTCGAGGTGATCCACCGGCGACACCCCGCTTCCCGGGGCCGACACGGTCTTGAAGAGAGTGGGGCTGACCGCGGCCGCCGAGTCTACCGAGTCAAAGCTAATACCCGATAGGAAGGATCCCTTGCGCCCGTGGCCGTGCATGGCTGGCGGCGGCGGCGCCGTCATTGCCCAGGGTGAGTGGGGCTCCGACTTGGGAGACCCTGCCCGGCTGGAGACTTGACTGGCGCTGGCCTGGGAGCCTCCCCAGGCCTTGGATCGAAGGCGCATGAGCGCCGACAGGGACATTTCGTCGCCGTTGGTATCGGCCATAATGGCCAGCTGAGCTAGTCCCGGACTCTGGATGGGTGTGCCAAATCCGCCGCCGTACCCGGGGAACCCGCCCAGGCTGCTCATGATGGAGTTGCGGTTCGAGTACTCAGACCGCTCGGTGATGGGTGTCAGGTTAGGCTCCCGTGACACAACGCGCCCGCCGGGGGTGCCGTCGATGCCGCCCTTGGGGCCAAAGACGCCGCCGTTAGCGTACTGATACACGTCGCTGTCGCTGCCGTTGCCATTTTTGCTGTTGCTGCCACCAGTAGACTTGTGCGGCGTTGCGGCATGGCTGTTGTTCCCGGGCGCCGCCGCTGAGTAGAAGCCGAATTCCTGCCCATACCACCCATCCGAGTCGTTGGCCAGCGCACTGGCGTTGGCCTCGGCAATGATGGCGTCGTCGTCGAGTTCAAAGTCGTCCATGTTCTCGTAGCCAAAGTCGTCGTGCGAGTAGTCGTCGCCGTCGTTGCCTGTCTCGTACTCGTCTGGCTTCCACGCGCCCGGCTCGTCTTCGTAGTAGTCGCCATCTCGCTCGGCCACCGGTACGTGGTCACTTGCTGACGGCACGTCCTCCCCACCCCACTGGAATTTGCCCGACGCAGCTGCCTTGCGTGCCGCTGCCGCGAGGGCCGCCTGATAGGCTGCCATGGCGTTCTGGTCTTGCAATGCTGGGGCAGACTCCACGTCGGCGTTGTCTTGGAATGATGTCTCGGCCACTCCCTTACCCTTGGTATCCAGGGAGGACGGTCGGGCGTGGCCCCCCGTGCTGAGCGACGTGTGGGCTGTCGAGCGGGTCATATCGGACTGTGCAGATAGGCGAGACGTCATGTCCGACTCCCTCTTTACCGACTCCTTCAGCGCAGCCTGGCGCTCCGACTGGGCCTGTGCAAAGGCCCCCGCAATCGGCCGCCCATACTGGTCCGTGTCGTTGTTGTCAAAGATGGACTCGTCAAACGGCGTCGCTTCCCACGATGGCGGCCTCGCCAGATCTTCGGCAAACTCGCCATCGAGTCCGTCGATTCCGTCGTCGTAGTATAGGTCGTCGACCTGCCCCGGCTGCTTCTTGCTACCATCGACTGCTGAGGCCGACTCTGGTACGCCCATGCCCTCAATACCCAGCCCAGCTGGTGCAGCCTCGGGTGTTCGCTGCTCCTGCTGTCTAGCAGTCTGATTGGATTCGCATACTGGGGGTAGGGGCGACTCCTGCAGCTGCGCCGGCTGTCTGGGCGTAGACCTGGTCATGCTGCCGCCGCTGCTGCTAGCAAAGTCATCGAGCGTCTGGGCTGCTAGGCCTATAGAATTGCCCTCTGAACGCTGGAAATCGAAGCCGGAAAAGTTCTCCTGGTCGTTGTCGGGGTCGTCGTTGACGTCCTCCTCAGCATAAAACCCATCATCATAGCCATCGTCGTCATCGTAGTCGGCGTTGACACCCGGTATCCTCTCCTCGAGCCCGTCATCGTCCATCATGGCATCGTAGTCAAATGAGTCCTCGTCAAAGTCGTCAAAGCGTGAATCGCGGGCGTTGTTGTTCTGAGGCTCCTCAGGCACGCCCTTCTCGGCCTGGCGCTGCCTATGGCGCTCCTCCATGGCCTTTTCCTGCTTGGCGGCGCCAATCATGTCGAAGCTGAATCTCGACGATGTGCTCTTCATGTGCTTGGGCAACCCAGAGATGCGCGACATCATAGACACATCCGACATGTTACGTGGTCGCACAGCCCTCGCCGAGCTGCCCATGCGCGAAGGGGCACCCGCCGTAGAGCTAGATACCGTCCTGTAGGGCAGAGATGATGAGATCGATCCCAAGGAGGAGACGTCGTCGTCCGTCACTCGTTGGTCGGGACGGCTCGCCTGTGTATCTGACCGAGAAGGAGGAGATACATTGCCGACTAGAGTGTCCTGTGATTCACCGAGAGGCACCGCCGGAGCGGGCTCCGTCGCCCTGTACCCACCATGTGGCACCTGGACCTCCGAGGGGGCCTTTATACTCCCCAGGTGCGGCGAGGCATCGCTCTCAGAAGTGGAAGAGGATACGGCACCGATGTACGGTGTCGTCGTTGTCGTCCTCGTCGTGTTCTGTGGAGAGAGAGGCATACCGCCGACGTTTGCCTCCCGACGCCGGGGTGCACTAAAGTCGTGGACGCGCGTTCCTCTGATGCGCGGGTCATAGGCGGGCTCCTCCTTCTCGGCAGAGAGAGGAAGGGGCAGCACATCGGGTACATTCTGGCTGGCCTTTCTCCGCATCAACAGGGTGGACATGGGGTTCTTGAGGAAGGGAAGACCCTTCCTGGTCTTTTGCGGTTCTACATGACCCTCGGGCTTGGGCGCGGGAGCGGACTCGGTCGTCGCCAATGTCATGCCAGGCTGGCGACGGCCAGTATTGGCGGAGGAGCTCGACGGGGAGTGGATGTCAGTCGGTGTGACAAAGGACCTCTGGTCTTGCTGGGCAAGCGGCGGTCGCTGCATGGCGGGGAGACTCGTGTTGATGGGGGTGGGAACAGGGCGCTGGCGGGCGCGTTGGCGGTGGCCCGATGCGGATACGGATGCGGCGAGGCTATTGATGTCGCCATTGTGCTGCGTTGGCGGAGAAGCATGCGCCTGTTTGTATTTTTGCAGAGCTACACCTCCCAAGAAGCCTGACTCCATGCTTTTGAAGGAGGAGAGTATGGGACGTTGCTGGGGCTGGGGCTGCGGAGGTGGTGGCGGCGGCGGCGAATACTGAGGCGGCAGATATTGAGGTTGTTGAGGCAGCGGCTTTTCGGAGAAGCCGCCACCACCATCGGCCCAATTGTCGGGAGAAGAGGGCATTATGGCGGCATTTCTTAGTTGCGGTTCAGCAGGCGGCGCAGATTCTCGTTTCCGTCTAGACTGGGGGTGAGGCTCGGGCGATGACACGCGTGCTATAGGCGGTAGCGTCGGCGGAAGGGACGAGATGCCAGAAGACGGAGAGTATCCATCTCCTGGCAAAGGCGACGAGGTCGTTGGCGGGGCCGTCGTGCCGGATGTACGGGTACCGCTATCGTATTCGTGTGGAGGGGGAGGAGGGATCCCCCGTGGAGAGAAAGATGGCTGGGCGGAAGCGTGTCGAACTGGGAGCCGTTGGGGCGGTTGAAGCGGTTGTGGAGATGTTTCCGTATTATCGATGGAGGCTGACGTCGCGGAGGGGGGGAGGGCAAGCGGCGCCGTTTGTTATTCCTCTGCCTCCCTGCTCTTTTCGTCCAGACCGGCTTGCGTTTCTATCCGGTGACAATGGGACACGTAGAAGGCTTGAGGCGGAAAAGACGAGGCTCGATTGGTGGTACCGGTGTATTTGGGAGGACAGCAGGTTGGTCGTGGTACCGACGTAAAGTACGAGTAGTACGAGAAGGAGAGTTACGAGTCCTTGATTTTACTGCCCCGCTGACGGTGGAACCAACCGATGGGGAGGAAACGCTCAAACGCTGTCAAACAGTGACGATTTGTTGTTTTGCGTTTGATTAGAGCACACTCTCGGGCTCTTCAGGCTCTCGGCAATAGTCCACAGAAGGCAAGAAAAATAGTAATATAAGGGTACGCGGATCAGTACATGGCTATGGAACCCGGAGCTTCAGGGACAGACAAGATGCGTAATGCCGCGTTCCCTTGGCCTCTGGACTCTGGAGATTGGAGAGAAGAGGAGAGTCAGTGACTCTGATGGAGGGCTGCGGAGGGCTGCGGAGGGCAGTGGAGCCCGGCGACCTGGCGAAAAACGCAGCGGCAGCCAAGCACAGCGACGGAGAGAGAGATTAGCAGCCGTGCCCACAAAAAGATTTCCCTAGATGACACACACAAACGCACTATCTCACCTTGGACTCACGACCCCTCCTCCCCTCCAACAACCCTTTCTCTGACACCAGGTACTATAACTATCTCGAGTCCGTTGGCCTGTTGCTGTAGGTACGTTGCCGATGTCTCATGGATCCAACAGAAAAGACACATCCATTGACAAGAATTTGATGCAGCTGCTTCAGCCACCGCAACCTTCCGAACCCTTTCCCCTCGGCCCCTCGCACGAGCCCCACGACACTGATACCGGATCTTGAATAAAAGAAGAACATCATGAGCTCCAAGCCAGAGGGCAGCATGCTTTGGGGAGGCCGCTTCACGGGCGGCCTGGACCCGCTGATGGTCAAGTACAATGAGAGCATCTACTTTGACCGGGTGCTGTACAAGCAGGACATCCTGGGCAGCATCGCGTTTGCGCGGGCCAACGCCAAGGCTGGCATCATCTCGCACGACGAGTTTGAGAAGATCGAGGAGGGTCTCAAGGCTGTCCAGAAGGAGTGGGAGACAGACAAGTTTGTGATTGTCCCTGGCGTCGACGAGTAGGTCACACACAGCCTTATACAGATGGACGGACAGAGAGACTACTGGCCCTGGCCGTCCATCAAACATTAGTCACGCCATGACATGCACTGATACTGACCCCGACGACAGGGACATCCACACGGCCAACGAGCGCCGACTGGGTGAGATAATTGGCAAGAACGTGGCGGGCAAGCTGCACACGGGCCGCAGCCGCAACGAGCAGGTGGTGTGCGACATGCGCATGTGGCTGCGGGACGAGCTGCGCAAGATTGAGGAGCAGCTGACGAGCTTCCTGGGGGTGATTGCGGCGCGCGCCGAGAGCGAGATTGAGTACGTGATGCCCGGGTACACGCACCTGCAGCGGGCGCAGCCGATCCGGTGGAGCCACTGGATGTTGTCGTACGGCCTGGCGCTGGCAAGTGACCTGGAGCGCCTGCGCGAAGTCATTAAGCGGGTAAACCGCAACCCGCTGGGGTGCGGCGCGCTGGCAGGCAACCCGTTCGGCATTGACCGCGACATGATGACCGAGGAGCTCGGGTTCGAGGGCCTGCTGTGGAACTCGATGGGCGGCGTGTCGGACCGTGACTTTGTGACGGAGACGCTGCAGTGGGGCGGCATGCTGATGCAGCACATCTCTCGCTGGGCCGAGGACCTCATCATCTACTCGACGGCCGAGTTTGGCTTCGTGCGCCTGGCCGACGCCTACTCGACGGGCAGCTCGCTGATGCCGCAGAAGAAGAACCCGGACAGCCTGGAGCTACTGCGTGGAAAGAGCGGCCGCGCATTTGGCCAGATGGCCGGCTTCATGATGACGCAGAAGGGTCTGCCCAGCACCTACAACAAGGACCTCCAGGAGAGCGTCGAGCCCATGCTCGACCACGTCAAGACGGTCTCGGACAGCATCCAGATCGCCAACGGTGTCCTGTCCACGCTCAAGGTCGTGCCCGAGAAGATGCAGGCCGCCCTAGACCCCTTCATGCTCGCCACTGACGTCGCCGACTACCTTGTCCGAAAGGGCGTGCCCTTCCGTGAGACGCACCACATCTCGGGCCGCTGCGTCGCCAAGTCGGAGCAGACGGGCATCCCCATGAACGAGCTCTCGTTTGAGCAGCTCAAGGAGATTGACGAGCGCTTCGAGGAGGATATTTCCGAAGCCTTCAACTACGAGACGAGCGTCGAGAGGCGGTCTGCCAAGGGTGGAACCAGCAAGTCAAGTGTCCTGGAGCAGATTGCTGTCATCAAGGCCATGCTCAACTAGTAGTACTAGCGAGGTAAATGAATGGCACTGGGACGATGATGGGCCAGCTACAATAGGAACAAAAGGGAGGAAACGCTCGCGTATTGTGCGACTGATATAGAATTGGAAAAAGAAGGAAGAAAAAATGAAGAATCATGAAGCTACTCTACCTGTGTGTTCACTACTCGGTACGAGTACTGGGAGCCATGGATCGATCTCCAATTTCTATCCTCATTACGGAGCTCGGCGTATTAGTATTACAGAGTACAACGCCGTATTCCGCCCCCGAGAGACAATAGGAACACGTGACTGGTCATCATCCGGTAGGAAGCCAAGAAGCCAAGGAGCCAAGGAGCCAAGGGGCCAAGAAGGAGGTAGCGCACTGATAATCGAGCGGTAGATGCACGAGTTGTGGAGGGACTCGTAGGGGTACAGCTAGGGTATCCATATGCAGTTTCCTATACAAGAAAGTACGAAACGGGCTACAGGTATCGAGATTCAAAAACATCAAAGGCTAGCCTACTAGCCTGTACGGATGAGACGGACGAGACGGAGTACTACTCGTAGGAGTGAGTGCTATGGCAAAAGGGCTGCTTCGCCACTACGCATGGTATGCACATTGAACATTGATGAGGTCGTCTCGTCCGAGGCTCAGCTCGCAGCAGAGATTCCCACGGTGCTGGCTGATTGGGCATCCAGATATCTAGCCTGCTCAACGGCTGGGCTCTGGCATTCCAACTGCTGCACATCGATGAGTAGGATGGTATCATACGCTGATCCCTTTGCGTTATTGCAGGGCAGGCCGCGGGCACCGTGATCCATACTTGCCTTTCCATACCGTTTACGGCGGGCGTGTAGCAGTATTCAGTGTATTGTGGCGTGCATGGGATTTGCGGAACTTGTGGAATGGATCTTGCCGCTCACCGTTTAAAACTGTCGATAAGGCAAAATGCAACCACCACCACCACCACCACAACTCGGAGAGAAGAAGCCGAAAATGGCGACATTGACCCCTGTTCATTGCAGTACTTATTAACACCAGAAATTACAGCGTACTCGGTAGTACGGATACTCTGTAGTTTACGAGTACCCATACTACTAGTAACGATCCAGGAACCCTTGCATGCCCTCCATGGCAGTTGCCGATGCGATTCTCTTTTGATGCAGTTTTCTCATCCCCACTGGCAAGAAATCAGAGACTGGCAAACCGGCCCCCTTCGCAGTTGACAGTTCTGCATTCATGCCACGGGGCAATGCCACATGTCTACTCCCTACGGAGTTTGGGGGTACATGCACAGGTAATAATACAATACTGTACGAGTACTCTGTGCACAGTACTCCGGAGTCCGTACTCCGTAAGCATGTTCCAGACAGAGTATCAATATGTGCTCGTGCCTGTATTCAGGGGCCAAGACGTGTGGGCCAGAAATGGAATGTCCAAGGCTCAAAGACCCCCAAGGGTCCTGCCACTGCCAAGTCTCAAGTGCATGAGGGTCGCTGTAGATAAGTCAACCGGCATAGATCACACGTGACCCTCAGTCAGATACGGAAGAGTACTGGGAGAATACGGAGTATTAGTATTAGTATATCTCGCATGAAAAGAAGTTGACAAGAGCCAGAAAATGAACCTCGATCGCATCTAATATTAGCATCTTGACAATTACTTACTCGTACTCGCACCGTCCGTGGCCCAACTGCCAAATTCCACCACGCTAAATTGCCCTACTGCATGCGCCATGCTCGTACTAATAATAATATGCCCGCGTACTAATGCGCAGCTTGGCAGCCTAACAGATGGAGAAGTCGGAGTCCGTACGGCGTACGAAGTAATGAAAACAGGCATTAGCTCTTACGGCCCTGCCCGCGTATTACCCCTGCTACTTTGTACAAGGGGATACATGTGCCTCGGTCCTGGGATGCTCGTGCTTTCAGCGGCCTGGCGCTGCTTTTACCATGTAATAATACCTGCCCATGGTCTAGAATCCGTGGTCCTGCCGCCCCCTGCCTGCCATGAGGCCCGTCCGCTCTCCCCGTTCTCCCCACCTCTCGTATTACTTACGGAGTACGGAGTACTCGTACAGCGCACCGAGTAATACTTGTGTACCTGTAGTATTACGGGGCTGCTCCATTACGGTGGGTGGTATTAGCCTGTAGGGCCAGAGACCATGGGCACTTTGGCACTGACTGACTGGACAGAGACACCGAGACAGACAGACAACAGAGGACCGCCACCATGAGAGAGGCACACTCGTAAAGGAGACTGGTCCCAGGATAATACCAGTAATACCTGTACCCTGGTCCCGTTCCAATAATAACCTCTAATAGTGTCTATTACGGAGTACGGAGTACAGGCAGGTACTTCGTACAGATTGCTCGGACGGATACCCGTACAAGTAGCTGTGCGAAAATCGCCGTTTGCTCTTTCCGTTTCCGTTTTCCACGGTTCCCCCTCCCACTTTCCACAGTCAGACGACCACAATCCTCATCCTGCTCCTCTCCTCTTCTCTCCTTCGTTTCCCCTATCAATGATCTATTCGACTTTTTGCTTTCTTCCTGCTTTTACCTCTTCCTACCCATTTTGTATAATTTCGTCTTGTTTTAAATGGGCGTAATTGCATGACACTGGAATCGCCAACGCACTTGCATCTCGACCGGTCCCTCCTTCAGGGTCCTTATCCCCCCCTGCCCGACGCGTCCGACGACTCACGAAACCCCCGAGCTCCCGAACTGTCCGACGACCGATTTTTTTTCTCCCCCGTTCGCTCACTTCGCCCACTCAAAGTGTGCGCTGTGTTTTTTTTTTCGACTAGGTGTAATCCCATGTGGCCGTTATTGAAGGGTGTCGGTCGATATCACACATAAAACCCTTTCTTTCGTTTCTCGTCTTTTCGTTGGTCCCTCATGGACGCCCTGTTCTCGAAAAAGGCCCTCGGCCCTTCCGACCACCACGACCACAACCACGAGCCAAAAAAGAGCGGCAAGGCACGGTTCGCCGGTCTGGCCTCCGCCCTAGGAAAGCATGCACGGGGCCTGTCGTCACGCGTAGTGCACCGCCTGCGGCGAGGCGGGCTGGGCCTGTTTCTGCGCATCCTAGGCGTTTTCATCGCCGTCGTGGTCCTGATCCGCCTCATCCCGTCACCCCTCAATGGTGGTAAGTCGCCTGTGCGGGGGTGGTTCCAGAGGAAGCCCGTGGCTAGGGGCGACGATCTCAGGATCGTCGTCTTTGGCACCCAGGATGTCGCTGCCAGCTCCTTGGACTCGCGACCCAGCGGCGGGTCGACGTGGACCCACACGCTTTGCAGAGAGGTAATACTTGATCCTTGATATTACCCCCATTCAACAGACTCTTTTCTTCCTTTCAGGAGAAAGAATGCTTGGAAAAAAAAATTGAAAACGTACAAAAAGCTGACTGAACGATGAACAGCTCAAATGTGGCACGCGCCACTCGTTTGTGCCCGAGTATGACCGAGGCATGGGCCTGACATCCAAGCAGCGATATGCGGCCGAGCTACTGTCGCTCAAGAACCTGTCCAAGGAGGCCAACCTGACGGACAACCCGGCGGCCGACTACATGTTCCTGGGACAGCAGTACCCGGTGTCGACGGACGCGCACGACCTCGAGGAGCAGGTACAGGACTACTTCAACACGGGCAAGGCGAACCTGCCGCCGCAGGAGACGGTTTACGTCTTCACCTTTGGCACGTGGGATATTTGGAGCCTGGCCGCCATGCCGCTCGAGTCGGGCGAGCGCGTCGTTGACGAGCTGGCGACCCTCATCTTCAGCCAAGCCGAACTGGTGTACGCCAGGTCGCTAGATGCGCGGAGCATTGCACACTCGGGCTACTGGGGTGCCAGCATCGAACCGGCCGCCTCGAAGAGGGATAAGGACCGGGCGGCCAAGGAGGCGGCCCAGCGACGGCGCTTCAACGTCGTGGTCCCCGAGCTGCTCGACACGTCTCTCACCCCTGGTTGGCAGTTCCGTGACCAGCCGCAGCGGCCCCACTCTCCCACGGAGCACATGCGGAACAGCGCGCTGCTGACGGACCGGTGGAACAGCCGTGTCCGCGAAGAAATGCAGCGCTGGGTCGCCCTAGGGAACCGCCTACCGGAGAACATGCCCAAGGAAGTTACAGACGGGCTGCCCAGCGCCACCGAGAACCCGGACCTGTACCCCCGCCGCATGGCGTACTTGGCCGAGACGGCCAAGCGCATGGTCGGCGTCCTCAACGAGGAGGACATGCAACAGTCGGGCGAGACAGACTCCACGGGTCGTGGCACGGCACCCCCTTACCAGAAGCTGCGCTTCCAGAACACGCGGATGGCCTGCTCCGCCAGGTCCACTCTCCTCAAGAGCCTTGATTACGGCGTCCACGCCAACGAGAAGACGAGAGACCGCTGCATGCGCCCCGACAACCATCTGTTCTACGAGCCCTTTACCTTTAACCAGCGCGCCGTGGACGAGGTCGGCAGGATGGTCGCCAAGGGAGTCAACCAATACATCTTTGGCAAGGAGGTCAAGGAAGACGACGACAAAAACAAGGGCAAGGGCAAGGGCCACTAATGAGGCCGTGAGATGAGCTACCTGCATTCTTTTCTTCTTTTCTTTTCTTCTTCTCTCCCTATTTCCTATTACACATTTTTCTTTTCTTGTTCATTATTTCTTGGTCGGAGCGTTGGATAATACCTACGAGTTGATTATTTCGGGCGTTTTGGATAACTTGGGGGCAGCCTTGTTTAGGTGTTTTCTTGTACTAGAGACGAGGCGGAAAAAGGATCACGTCACATAAACCTGCGATGCATGTCCACGAGGCGAAATGGTAGATACTATTATAATGTGTATACATTTAAGCGACTGCTTTAAGCAAATGAATGACTAGGTGACGGCACTTGCTAGTGATGTCTGACGTGTGATGTCATGTGCCTGGCAGAGGCACGAGAGCAGAGCAGTTGGCAGAAGCACAGCCATGAGTCAACCACCACTCTTAGAATATTCACGACGGTGTACTGTCTGTATGGCACGTTGCCAACAACGCGAGATTCGACGTTAAATTACCATTTGAGTAGTACCCCTAGTGCTTAGAGAAACGTCAGGACGTCAGTCAGGCCAGGGCGACCTTTTTTAGCCTTCGCAACGGCCTGGATGGTACGACGTCATCTCCCGGCGCGCCGCCCGCCCGCCGTTGTGTTCCCGTCTCCACATGAGCTTAAATCCAAGGTTCCAGGGCAGCGCGATGCCACGATGCCACGATGCATTAGTAGGTTAGTAGTTACACGAGGAAGTCGATAGTAGTTTACACCGCCCATGATTATCACGGTCGCGTCAGGGATTGCACGGGCAGGCCGAGCATTAAGTATGCCTCGACTCCCTCGGGACCGCTGACCACATGACGACTATCGACTGTCGCATGTACGAGGATGCAGTTAGGTGGGGATACGACTGCTGACGGGATGAATGAAGCAGGTTGGCACGCAGGGGCACGCAGGGGCACACAAAGGAAGGACGCCCATCCATCAGCATAAGGCAGAACTCTATTCACGATGCCCGTGAAGGATGCCCCAGATCCAGAAGAAGAACAGCTGACTGGAGGACGACCCAGCCACCATCATCATCAGGCCCCCCTCCCCGCCTCATGATTCATCCCGCTTTTTTATCTACGCTACTCCGTACAGCCTACAGTACGGTACCCCGGTCGTTGATCGGCACGGCTGGCAGTAGCTTAATTCCCCCAGTCACAGCAGAGTTGCAGGAAAACGGGGCGATAAACGGATCTCCAGGACTCGTACATCGACATTACCTCATGGATTAGCAGAGCCAGAGCCGACGAGCGAGCAGGGGGGAGGAGGGTGAGGAAAAAACGGGACCGCCGATGCGATGTGCGAGCCGCACATGCGTCTGCCCTCTCTCAGCTTTCTCCTTCTTCTTCTTCTTCTTTTTTTATCTGTCTCCTCTCTGACCCCTGTCCCAGTCATCCTTACAACTATAAATACCCGTAGCATTGATTGATGCTTCCTTCCGCCTCACCTGACCCCCACCATCCGAAACAGCCTGCTGACGGAATCACTTGCGATTGAAGACTCATCGCGTGGCTTTCTCTCTCTCTCTCTCTCTGACAACATAGTCACAGCTCACTTGCACGCCCCAGGCAGCAGCCAGACGGAGAACAAATCGCAAGGAAACAAAAAGAAACAGACTTGCCCACCATGACCGCCAACTATGATCCCAAGAGGTCCGCTCGCAACCTGCAGCAGCGCACCCGCACGGCCAACAACTTTGACGAATTTGAATCGAAGCTGCCCGACCCCAAATCCGACACCTTCAAGATGCCCGCAGCTGTGGTGCCCTCATACCTCGACGTCGGGGGGATACTCAAGAAGCTGGGCGACCTCAACCCGCTGGGCAAGAACGTGACGCGCGACGACATTGTCTGGGTGCTCGACAACACGGCCTTCAACGGCAACGGCGGCAAGCACCACAAGAGCAGCGGCAAGGACAAGGCGGCATCGTGGCAGGCCGAGTTCGTAGTCGCCGTCTTCGAGAGGGACCCGGACTGCAACGTCGCCGACATTGCCGCCTCGGTCGCCCAGACGATTGGCCTGGCCGACGATGCGCAGGAACGCGACACGGTCCGTGAGAGGCTGCTCCCCTTCCTATGGGATGTGCGCATCGTGCGCACCGTCCGCGTGGCCACCAACGGCGCCGAGAACAAGCTCACGCCCACCAACATCAACGGTATCTCCTCCCAGGTGCTCAAGGTGCCCGCTGCACAGGGCGGGTCCCTCGTCGAGTCCAAGGCCGTCGTTCCCGCGGGGACAGGTGGCATCATCGATGCGCAGACATTTTATGCCGGCGCGGAGGGCTGGGCCATCATCTCTGGTAAGTTCTCTCTTTTCGCTTCAACCCGACTTTTCAGGCGCGCATGCTGACTGGACTGGGATATGAAGACGTCGACGACACGGTTAAGGTCACCCAGACGAGCGACCCGCTCGGCATCGTTACCGAGACATTTGCCAACGAGCCCCGCCCCGTCGCCGGCATGCCCGAGCTGTACGCCCGCGTGAAGGACATGCTCCCCGCCGACACCCCCTGGTTCTACCTGTCCGCCTCGCCTTACAACCTGTACCCGTTCCTCAAGGGGTTCCGCGACCAGTACCTCCCGCCGGGGACGCTCGTCCTCCGCGACTTCAGCTGGAAGACCGTCTCAGGCCTACTCTCGGCGCTCACCACGGGCACAGAGGAGTACAAGACGGATCGCATGACCAAGATCAACGAGTGGCTACCCAAGCGCAAGATGATTGTCATTGGCGACTCGACCCAGTCAGATCCCGAGGCATATGGAGAGATGTAAGTTTTCCCCCTTCTTCTCATTTGTCCCCTTATTCTGAGGCTTGAACTTGGACTGACATTACCTGCTCTGAAGCTACCGCACAATCCCTGGCTGGGTCAAACTCATCCTCATCCGCAAGGTTGAAGACATTGCCGCGGTGGGTATCGAGGACAAGAACAAGCCTGAGCGGTTCGAGGAGGCCTTCAAGGATGTGCCACGGGAGGCGTGGCACACGTTTACCGAGCCGGCAGAGTGTGAGGCCATCATCAGGAAGGCTGTTGCCAACGCTGCACGGTGATATGAGGGGAAGACGATAGGATAGCCATTTTGCATTGTTTCTTTCTTCTTTCTTTGATTTCCCTGCCTGGTGTTAGAACGACAGATACCCTACATAGTGTGTGAATACATGCATACCTGTACCCCGTATATAACTACCGACATCGCCTCTCGTCGGGATCGCACATATCCACCTGTGGTGTAACCACACAAAGTACGGGTAGATTTTTACGCATCATCGTTGGAAAGAGAGCTTCAATTTGGTCCATCAATGACATTACGCTAGTTCCTCGCTACCACTATTAGCCAATGTACCCATCGCTGTCGAAAACTTTGTTACGCTGGCTGAAATAAGAATGGTAATCGAAGACACTCTAAGTGATCGACACATGATGACCATGGCCGATGCCTTTGGTCCGCTTCGAGGCGGGGTAGATGTCGTACCACCTCCAACCTCCTTCTGTCCGAGCTTCTATGTCCTTGGCTGCCGTCTCTCCCAAGAAAACAGGTGTTTATTGTCACCTGTTTCGATAGTAATGGTGGTGGCGCCATCTCATATGGTTGCAGGCTTTGTTCTCATAGAGCTTGGAGAGAGGGCCTGCCTGTCTATCAGAAACGGCTCCGACTGTCGAGGGTCCGTCGGTCCGGAAAAATGCCTGTAGTGCGCCTCCGGATCCCCCACGAATTGGAGCGGTTCCTGTTCTCTATGACTGGAAGTACTGCTGCCATCCTCCGTAAGCTGCCCAATGCTGCTGTGTTCTGAGCGAGTAGGTTGCGTACCATTGTCACTGGGCAAGTCGTCGCTGGCGTCTTCTTCGTCATGTGGCTTCTTCCTTTGTAGCGGATGGCCCAGATACTCGTAGAAACCATTCCATCTGTGCCAGAGACGGCCTCGTATCTCGGAGAGCTTCCCTGACGACCAGAAGACCTATACTGCCCACAGGGAGAAGAGTACAAAGACCAGAAGGGGGACTGCTATGTATTTGGTACGCCTGGTGTAGCCATCATCGGCTTGAGGGCCATCTGACGCCTGGGGTGCCATGACGGCAAAGTATAAAGGGGAAAGATACAGGTGTGTCTGTGTTAATCCCCTATTGGTTGTGTGGATTGTAGGTAAATGTGGGCGGTAGTTCGGTAGATGGGGATGTGCTACGACTGATTCCGAGGCTGTGTACTTAGACATGGGGTAGACCTGGCAATCATTATGGAAAAGTATGGAAAGGCAAGAGCAAGGGAAAGTCCAAGGATGTGAGAGATTGGTAAGTGCCCATGTGCTGTGTGGTTTCTGTTGGGGATGATCCTTCCATGTTGCCCTTCTTACCTCTTTCCTCTAGTCCCGGAGACAGGATTTGGTAAATCCATAACGGCAGCTACGCCACTCGGAGAAGAAGGACTCGAATACCCAGCATCGAATACACCTGTATGGAATTCAGGTATCATACTATAGGATACTCAGGGTCGAGTATCATTGTCGTTGTGTGACGGGAACACTACTATCGCGTGTTCGGATTACAAGTACACCGTCCAGCCATGTCTAAGTACGTGCGTCTGTGGTTGCAGACTAAGTGCATACTCCGTACGAAGTATTACTTGTGCTGGCTCAAGTGCCTACTCCGTATTTCGTACTTCGTACACTGTTCACTGTAGGTGATGTGTAACAGGCAGACCGTATCACCCCGTACCTACTTGTACTCCGTAATGCTCCGTAGAGATGGTGGTCATAATAGCTGACCACACACAGATCAGAGACCGACTGTTCGTTCCTCGGTCCCGCCTAATTGGGTAAACCGCAGCTTGGTACATGTAAGTAACATGCAATGCAAACAGGGCACAGCGGCAGCCAGGGGTCCTCCAGGGGCGCCCAAGGCGACGGCACGAATGCGGGGAAGAGGGCCTGGAGGCCACTTTGTGAGACGCTCCTCATGGGGGAGAGCCCGAGGGAGCTTGAGCCCGGAGAAGACCTTTGGGGGGATTCCCGGGCGAACCACACTCCAGTCCTTGGCTCCATGGGGACCCTCCATGGGGAACCATCCATGGGGCGAAGCTTCCCTCGTACGACTGCATTGATTGGCACACATTTGACCCAAGCCCGAAGACCGCCGAAGACCGAGGACGGGACATGTGCTAGACAGCGCACCACCATGCGACCGACGAGGAATGGTGTGGTTGTGTGGTCCGACAGAGGTGCCTCGGGATGTTTCCGTGCCCATGTGAGCGAGGTTGATCACCTTACTTTTGCCTGTTCCCTTGGTCCATTGATTCACATTTTTGTTGGATTTCGATGCGGGGAGACACATGCTCAAGCATCCATGCAGCTGCCTTCCCATGGGGATGGCCGGGATGGCTGAACATCAGGTCGGGGCCGACGCCAATGTCGTAGTCGGCTATTCATGTAGTTGACGAAACGTGGGGAAATGGCTGGTCTCGTAGTAATATCAGGCCATTCACTGGTGCGCTCATACTCGTACGAGTGGGAGGGCACTGGTGCTTTTCTGCTAGGCGGTGCTAGCAAGTATTAGCACGCACGACGGCGTTGCTTTAGGCGAGCTAGGGCCTCCCCTTCCTGGGGAGCACCACTGTATTACCACCGCGTAGTGCAACCCTAGCACCCGTAAAATGTTTGCATCGGCCCTGGAATCCGTCCATGGGCATATGCCGCCAACCGCCGTTAGCCGCTGGCCGTGCTGTAAAGTCCGTGCAGTGGGGGTCGTTGCATGCTGCAGTGCTGCAGATGGACTGCAGTGTATCGCTCTCATTCCCCCGGCATGCATTATCAGTCGACAGACAGCATGGGGTAATAAAAAGGATAACAAGAAATCCATCGTGAACAGTAATTGGGCAGCAATATGCAGTGGTGCAAATGCACGATAAAAAGGTGCACTACTCCGTATGACCCGTTAGCTCCGCAGACTGCCCGAAGCCGGAGACGACGGAAGATGGGAAGAGGGGAAGGGGAAGGACTGAGGAGGCTCCAGAGGCCCACGAGGTTCCGTCTCACCCAAAACGCCAAAATTCGTAAGTGGTGGTGTGCCATGGTGGTGCCATCCGCACCACCCACACCTGCCGCTCAGCAGCAAAGCAAAAAAAAAAAAAAGCAGGCAGCAAGAGCTAAACACCCGCTGCACCTTCCGAACCACGAGCATTGTGTCTGTTTCCACGGAGTATTGCTACTACTACTTCTGTCTCGCTCCTCCCCTTCTTCTAGCCCTGCCCTCCTCTTTCTCTTTTCTCCTCTTTCTTCTCTTCCTCTTTACCATTCTTCCAATTCATCCACGCCTTTCCCATAAGCCGTGCTGGTATTCCTTTGTTCAATAATCCTTGGGCACACTTTCTGTCCCATTTTTATATCCCACTCGCCAGCTCTGTGTTGTACGCCAACCAGTTCCCGCTTCTCTCCGGTTCCGGCCGCCGAAAAAAAACGCGACTGCACGGAAAAGGCCGCGCCCGCGACTTGTGCTGTCCCAAATTTCCTAGCACAGCACATCAAACCAACACTCCTTCTCCTCTTCACCCTCCTCCTCCAGCAACAACAAGGACAACAACATTTACCACCCGCCTCTTCGATTCTCCCCAACACAACTCGTCATACAACATCAAAATTCTTCGCCCACCAAAATGCAGTCCACTCGTGTCCTCCGTCAGGCTGCTGTTCACGCCGAGCGCACTCCCCTGATCCGCTTCCTCGGTCCTCGCACCATCCCCTGTATGCTTACCTCCGCTCCGCCTCTCCTCGCTGCCAGACCAACAATCTCCTCATTGGGTCGTGGCTCGAGTCAATCGATATTTCCAGCTTGCTAACTTTTGCTTTCTTGCAGCCTCCATCGACCACACCCCCCAGCCTCACCCTGCCTCCCCCTCGGGCAAGCTCCCTGAGGGCTTCGGCTCCTCTCGCCACACCTCCTTCAGCTCTTACCGCGACCACGCTCAGCAGCACGGTCCCCTCCAGAAGTCGATCCGTCCCGAGGCCGGCATTGGCGGCTCCCCCGGTGCTGCTCTCGGCTCAGTTTCGGCCCCCGCCGGTACCTACTTTGACGTCTCCGAGCTTCCCGCCCGCTTCCACCGCGCTCCCCTCGATCCCGCTGAGATTGAGGCTGTCGAGTCGGGAGGTGCGGCTCTCCTCGGTTAAACCTCCCCGTCGATAAAAAAGCGACGGTGGAAGAAGCTCTTCTGAGAGCCAATACAGCACGATACGAGTGCCACGATATCCAGGGAGCACAAAGGGTCCACACACCCGGAGCCACGCTGGCAGGACCTTGTATCGACACCGGGTTGTGTAAAGAGGAGAGGACCATGTCAGGCTGCGTCGGCAGCGGTATCCGGCGCCCCCCACCAGTTCCCGCGGAAAACCCATTCATGAGCCCGGGGGAGAAGGGAAGAAGTGTGTACGTTGAATGAGTTCCAGACGATGTACACATCTTTTGCACGGAACTAGCGCAGCCTTGTTTTTCTTTATGTTTTATGTTTGCCCCTGCATCCTGGGGTGCACTCCCCTCTCCAAAAGTCTGTCTACCATGGACCTGGACCCCACGGCCTAGCATTGGCCGGCCGTCTCTCGAGGATCTTGGTTATCCTCGGTCCACGGGATAGACTGCCTCGAGAGAAGGCAGGCCAGCAGTGGGAGCGTCGGCCATGGTTTTTATCGCTTCCACGGGGCTTAATATTCGAACGCCCCATGATTTCCTGCCCCCCTCCCCCCGCAAGCAAATGCACTCATCTCTCTCATTTATATTCAAAAGCACTCTTATTCTCTTCTTGGTCTATCATACTAGCCTGCCTGGACGGAGAAGTTGGCCCTGGGCTAGGTCGTTTCTAAGCACGGAGTTATACATGGGTATCATTGGGGAAATGTACATACTAGCCTACTAGCCTTATCCCGAGATGACAATGAGAAAACAATCGAAATGAAGACGTCATTTGAGGCTTTTCCTGTGATTCCGGTTTGGCCCGATGATGAGAGTCGAGTTTATGTCCTGAGGCATGATGTGATTTCGTGTCGGTGATATAGGGTATGTAAGTTTCTAGAAATGAAACGATGGCGTCGTGAAACCTATTTAACCTATACATGACGATACGACGACGGCGCGCAATCTACTTAACCTGTAGTTTACAACGAAATAGGTGTTCAGGTCGAATACATGGAATAACCTGTAGCAGATATAGCTGACGCATCTGGACTGATATCGTCTGACAGGTCGGCATGACAGATGCGTACACTGACAATGTGTGGCAGGTCCAGTGCCATGGTTTGACGGGGTGAGAGCCTGATACAGCCTAACGTTCTTCTGCAGCTCTTCTAGTCAATGTGCTCTCTCTTAGTTCTTGTGTCCAGCGTGCCCATCGTCTCCGACGAGCAGTTGGCTCGCTCCTCTGTATCATGACAATGACTGTCTATCAAGCCTATCAAACAACAGAAGCTATGGCAGCTCGATCGGGTGGCGACAGGCAAGATAACAGCCCCGTCAGCTGGCGTCAAGGACAACAAGGAGGGTCGGCATGTCAACATGCCTGGTTCGCGGGCATGAATGTTGGTAGGTTGAGAGGTTTCATCATCGTCATATGTATGCATGTCTGTCGGTGTTTCCGAGACAGGGCTTCTGTACTATGTGTATTACATGGTAGTTGGTCCTGCTCATACAGGGTGCCTGTGCGGGCACGCCGCAGCACGTGAGTGAGTGCATGCACGCCATGAGATACGATCACCTCGGGCAGGTTGAGATATCTGATAGGGTTGCGGTAATAACGCTGTCCTGCCAGAACACTTCTTCATCGGATGGAGCCGAGCCGAGCAGCGGGAGGGGGGCAAACCTAGTAGTTGCCATTGTTATTGTCAGCCTCCAAAGGGTGGACATAATTGATACAGGTAAGCTGTACATATGGGACGATGTGGTTTAATGAGTACATGCACACCGCAGACGTTGGAGCGCACTGTCCATTCTGCAGCAGTCTGGTGATGTGGTGCATGGCGGGCATATGATGCTTCAAATGACGCCTCTTTGGCGTCTGAGCTTTCCCACGCGTCCCACAGTATCCAAGTATTATACTCCGTATGGCGTCTGAGCTTCCACGTCACGGTACCATCTCTCAACGTCAGATAAGTATTGAAGCCACTGAGGAGGAGAAGAAACCGACTATCTCCAATATTTGAATTCTGGAATGTCATCATGCTCTGTCGAGATAGAGCCATGCCACGGGTGGTCTGATACACCCCCGCCAGGCTCTACCGTATCAACACTCATACTCATGCCTGTGGTCCTGTACGAGGACGGAGTACGGAGTAATACAGACACAGACAGAATAGGCAGACGCATGGAAGTTGGCGGGGAATTCCATCCAAGTTGAGCATGTTCCCCATTTGATAATGCGGCGCGTGTAAGATTTCCAAGTATTAGATGTTTGCACGGGCCAGGTGGCGGTCACCCCGGGTGCACCGTGCAGACCTACCGGAGCTTCAAGCGTCACGGTCAAGGCGCCAAAGATGCGAAGTGAAGCGGAAGCCCTCCCTGGACGGGGTACTAGACTGGAAATGGGGTCTTGGGCCGCGCAAGAGATAGACGACAACGTCACATCACATTGTGGTGGTGATGAAGGATGCGCGCCCCTGGCATTCGCCGTATTGACGCCAAGCGAGAGGTCTTGTTAGCCCTACCATTGTATTATTCCCTGAAAGTTCACGTCAGCACTCTGAGCTCCATACTCTCGTACGAACCTACAGCTAGGGAATGAGGGTATTACCCGTACTTGCGTCTGTACTTGGCTCCATACAACCTGCGCAGATTGACACAAGTATCCATAATACGCGGCTGTATTATTGCTTCGCGGTGGAGCTCTCATGGCGTGGGCCCGCGGCAATTCGCTAGAGGGCCGGCCATGATAAGCCCAATTGTGTCGTGGCCAATCACACGCCGAGCGCTATCAGCACCTGCGCTGGATTACTTCCAGAATCTTTCGATAGGGGCTGGGGCTTTGGTGTGTGCGTGTGTGTGTGTGATTGAACCCAGTTTATTGCCACATACACGCAGTCGCTTATGTTTAGGCGATACTTTCTCATCTCGTGTTTCTCGTTCAACAGAGTGAGTAAGTATTGCGACGTACTACTCAATGACAAGAACAGATGTAGATCTGTCCGGTCTGCTCCACAGCTGCGAAAAGGGTTTGCGGGGAAGTCGGTTAGAGTGACTTAACTATGGGTTCGACTCCACGCGATAATATTCATTACGTACAAATTCCGGGGAAAACATCAGCGCCACTCGTATCGGCCACGGACCACGGTGCAACTTACCTGTGCGAGAAGAGAAGAACATGGAGAGATAATAGACTTCTGACTTCTGGAGGCCAAGAGAGGCAAAGAGGGGACAAGGCCCATCGGACGCTAGCGAGGTTGCCAAGTTTGACAAGCAATGCTTATTACTCGTACCCGAACGAGGCGCTTGTATCCTCTAAATTGGTCCGGCCTTCTTCTCTGGCGGGGCTCGGGGCTGGGGGGCATTGATAAATGATAATGAGCGTGACAACTCGCCATTACGAGTCCTCGTACGAGGCCCGTTGCGGCACGCAAACATGCGACGACTTCTAGAACGCGGCACGTCGGGGTTCTAGCGTGGGCGATCCCATCCCGAGGTCCAGGTCCTTCGTCCTTCTGCGCAAGCCACGGGCCGTCAACCTGCTCAACTCAGCCTGGGAGTGCCCGTACTCCGTACGTAGGCTGCACGCTGTACAGGCATCATCGACAAATGAGCGTCAGCAGACCATATGAGGCTCACTGCGTTTCGCGGGTACTACACTTGACTCTTACAAGCAAGTCCGACCTGGCGTCGTGGATTGGCCAGCGAGGCACAGGACGTTTGATTTGGTGTGGTTTCATGACCAGGTGTGCTTCATGTACCACGCAGGGCGGCTTTGCTGCGATTGAATACCTTCCTGTACAGAGCAATACTTGTCGTCGCAGTCGCTCTGCCAGCTGCCCACTGACACCTCGGTACGCGTACGGAGTACGTGACCTACGCCATATTGCTCTGTACATGATGGCTGGTGCTGGTGTCACACCCACGGACAAGAATACGAGGGTCCGATAGAAAGAGGAAGGTGACGGCCAACACAGCACACCAGATTTGAGACAAACATCTCTGGTCTCAAGGCTCGAGGATCAAGGCCACGGACAAGGGCCAAGAAACGGATGCCCCCGCCCTCGGGCCCAATCTCACATGCTCCCTCCCTCCCCTCTCAAGCTTGGTCCCTAGTCCCCAAAGAGCTCCAACAAGAGTTCTCGACTTTGGGGGACACACACCACATAGAGCAGCGAAAAGAGGGGTGGCCCTCAATTGGCCACCACAAGTATTGGCGGGGCGGCCCAGCAAGAACAGGCCATATTTAGGCCGGCGAGCCTAAAATGAAGGAGTGATTGGCCCGAGGTGTTATTAGACTTTCTTGTACCAAACGGAAAGCGGCCGCCGTCCAGGTCATTGTGCCGCTGGGAATGCTGTGTCCAGACTCCAGGGTCTCGTGCCGCACAAAGGGTCTTGGGAGGACAGGTTAGAGTCGGGCGTAGCAGTAGGCGTACTCGTAGTCTCGCGCTGCCAACGAGTCGACGCAGAGTTGTTGGTTGCTGGTCATCGCATTGCACTGCAGGCAAGGTGGAGAGAAGCAGAATTGTTGGCTTCTACCTTTCGCGGTTGCACGCGACAAGCGACCATATTATCGTACCGAGAGTACAGAATACAGTGTACAGAGTACATACCTGTAGGCTGTATTACATGATGGCGCTGGCGGCAACGTTCTCGAAGATTTCCTGCCGGGCCCGCCTGGACTGCCGCGAGGTTTGCCAAGCGTTACGGACTAACCGGCTGATGGATGCGTGGCGCATTGGAGGTGGCTTGAGAGTAGTAGCAAATGGCGGTACTCGGAATGGCAATCTGGTCATACGAGGTGGTCATGGTGATGGGTACGTGTTGAGTGTTCCGTACAGGCACAGGTCTTGCCTCTTTGTCTTTGACCTAAGGGGCGATCCGGGGAGACGACCCGTTGGTGATCCTGTCGAGAGAGTCAAGTGCCAAAAGTACACGGTACTCTCATCGGCAAGCTGGGTACGGTGAGTGATGCTGGGGAGCGAGTAGGAGGATGGCTGGATGAGCACAATGAGAAGAGCAAGCACGAGTGCTGCGCATGGATTGCTGGATTGCCTGGTCGCCCCCACCCCTTCCTTCTCCTCCGTACTCGTACTGCTGTTGGCAGCTGCGTTGTTCTGCATGTACGGAGTATACGCATATTGCATTGGTACCTGCTATCAAGTACCGTCAGCCATTGCTTTCGTACTCCGTAAACCATTCGCCCATTGTCAGTAAAGTGTCTTATCTGAATTATCTGGAGCGCGTGTCGGGGGGCTGCTACTGGCGCAAACCTAGTTTCACAGTACACGCGGCGGACGGCTGGAAAATAGAGATGCACCGTTTCTACCTCTTCTTCTTTTCAAACATCGTATTGCCGTGCCGTCGTAGGGTTTGAACCAGCAGCCTCGAACATTCTCTGTTGCTCCTAGGCCAAAATGACCGGAGGGGGGGGGAGGTACCCAGAGACGTACCTAGGCGTATCGTGCAGAGCGCATGTACTTTTGCAAATATCGAGTAAAGGGAAAAAGGCTGTAGATAAGAACTGGGGGTGGGGAAGGTGGCAGGGGGGCAGGGGGGCGCACTTGCCTCCTCTTAGCGTAGCATCGGGAAAGAGCAAACGGGCCCTCCTTCCCATCATAGTAGCATCTGTCTCTTGCCGATGTCTCCTTGCCTCCTGTCTCTCTGTTTTTTCGTCTTCCTCAATCCATAAGCTGTATTCGCAATGCAAGATTTTCCAGTGAAAAATATAGAGCTCAGTAGTCCGGATTTCCTGTACTGTCTGCAGTATAATAAATGCCTGTACTCCTGTCATCAGCACCAGGTATCATTGTATCAAGCAATCGCCAAGTACTAACCGAGTACTCGTAATACCTGTACTCGTACTGCCCGGCAACGCCAGCCAACCAGCACTTTGATAGCAAACGGTAGGCACGCACGGCCCAACACCCAACTCGGATGGAGCGCACCATGCCACCGAGGGGACCACCGAAGCACTAATCACCCGTCGCCGCCCTGCTCTGCTGTTGGCCGGTCTGTCTTGGGAGCTGCGACGATGCTCCGTCTCTGTGTGAGCCTATCCCAAAACACCCTCGTCGCTCCCAAGGTATCCTCCCATGGTCCCCGCTCGCATATCTGCTGCAAGCCTGCATGGGTAATTTTGTCCCCCGTAGATCCTGGCCGCGGCCACACGCTAGCACATCATATTAGTCGTAGTAGCAAACGAGAGGCAGGCAAAGAGGGAGAGGGAGAGGCTTGTCAGTACGGAGTTCCGTACCTGTACTCCGTAGTTGTAGTCGTGTGCCCGTAATGGTCCCTCTCGTCTCCCAGAACAGCCAAGCAACCAGGCCACACACCACAGTGGCCACACACCACGCACCCCTCCCATCTAAAAGTTCCCGCTTGTTCGACGTCTCGGGGTCCTTCCTGTTGCTGCCGCGCCTGCTCTTGCCTCGCCGTTATAATAGACTCCTTCCTTCCCTTGTATCGCACACACACATTCCCCTCCCCCCTCCTCTCTCCTACACTCCTCTCTTTCCTTACCTGGTGTCCCATCCCTTTTCCTTTCTTTCATCCGTGAAAGAAAGAGCCGAGTCTCAATCAAAGACATCGGTCGGTGACACGGTCATTGGTTTCCTCAAGGAAAAAGAAAAATACCAAGGGCGCTCCGACTGTGTTGCACACGCACGCACACACACACACACACACACACACACCACAAACCTCCCCCATTGCCGCCAACATCATGTCCTCTCACGGCTCCAACCCCGCCGACCCCGGCAACGAGAAGATCCCCGTCGATGCCGGCAGCGAGAAGATCCCCGTCGACGCCGGCAACGAGAAGATCCCCATCGACGCCGCTGAGAAGGGCATCCAGGTCTCCAAGACGAGCCCTGACACCGTCGCCGTTGGATACTCTGCCGACATCCACAATGACTATGCGGACGAGCCTTTCCTCACTCGCAACGGTCTCAGCATCGACTCCTTCAAGTGCAAGCACTATGGCCATGGCTTCGTCGAGCTTGACCGTGCCCTGAAGGGCCGCCATCTGCACATGATTGCCATCGGTGGTTCCATCGGTGCTGGTTTCTTCGTCGGTTCTGGTGGCGCTCTGTACAAGGGTGTAAGTGATACCTCTCTCCGCCGTATCCTCGCGGGTTCTGCTAGCCCTTCCGGGCTCATCGCGCCGCTTCACTTGGCGTCAATCGTGCTGTGTGCGCTCGGGTAGCCCGCCACGTCGGTTTCGTCCCTGTCATATCATGCAGGTTGCTGACACTGATCCCAGGGCCCTGGTTCCCTCTTCCTCGACTTCTTCATCATCGGCGTCATGATGTTCAACACCGGTATGTGTCCCTCTCGCCTCGTGCGTGTCGGCGGTTGCGCCGCACATTGCCGCTCGTGAGCCCCCTTGCTGACTGGTTCGTCGCGTAGTCTTCGCTCTTGGTGAACTTGCTGTCATGTTCCCTGTCTCTGGTGGTTTCTACACGTACTCGGCCCGCTTCATCGATCCGTCGTGGGGTTTCGCCATGGGTTGGAACTATGTCTTCCAGTGGGCTATTGTCCTACCTCTCGAGCTTACCGTCTGTGCCATCACCATCGATTACTGGCCGAACGATGTCCATGTTGCTGTGTGGATCACCGTCTTCCTTGCCTTCATCGTCATCATTAGCTTGTTCGGTGCTCTGGGCTATGCCGAGGAGGAGTTTGTCTCGTCCATGTTCAAGCTCTGCGCCACCGTCATCTTCATGATCATTGCCCTCGTCCTCGTCTGTGGCGGCGGTCCCGCGGGTGGCCGCTACGACCACTACTGGGGTGCCCGCTACTGGTACGAGCCCGGTGCATTCAAGAACGGCTTCAAGGGTTTCTGCTCCGTCTTCGTTACGGCCGCCTTCTCCTTCGCTGGTACTGAGCTTGTCGGTCTCGCTGCCGCCGAGAGCAAGAACCCTGTCAAGTCGCTGCCCGGTGCCATCAGGCAGGTCTTCTGGCGTGTCACCCTCTTCTATATCCTCGGTCTGTTTTTCGTCGGTCTCCTCGTCTCCTCCAACGATGATGCCCTCCTGTCCGAGTCCGCCTACTCGGATGCCAAGGCCTCGCCCTTTGTCCTCGTCGGCAAGTACGCCGGCCTCGACGGCTTTGACCACTTCATGAACGTCGTCATCCTCGTCTCGGTCGTGTCCATCGGTGTCTCCGGTGTCTATGGCGGTTCGCGCACCCTGACTGCCATGGCTCAGCAGGGCTATGCTCCCAAGATCTTCACTTACATTGATCGCTCCGGTCGCCCCCTTCCCTCGACCGCCGTCATCTGCCTCTGCGGTGTCCTCGCCTACATCAACATTGACACGCAGGGTGTTACCGTCTTCAACTGGCTGCTCGCCCTCTCGGGTCTGTCCAGTCTCTTCACCTGGGGCTCCATCTGCCTGGCCCACATCCGCTTCCGCAAGGCCTGGGCCTACCACGGTCACACTCTCGACGAGATCCCCTTCCAGGCTGTCGGCGGTGTTTATGGATCGTGGCTCGGTCTCTCCCTCAACATTCTCGTCCTCATTGCCACTGTAAGTTTCTTGTCCGATTCAGTTGATTGATATTCCGTGTATGCATGTGCGCGGGATGCGTGTTCGTATGCGTGTTTGGGCGAAACAGGGCGCTAATATGAATCTTCTTTCAGTTCTACACTGCCGTTGCTGCTCCCATCGGCGAGTCGGGCCTGAACAGTGCCAGTGGCTTCTTCGAGAACTTCCTCGCTTTCTTCGTGGTCATCGCCTTCTGGGCTATTGGCTTTGCCTGGAAGCGTACCGGCTGGCTGCGTACCAACCAGATGGACGTCGACACGGACCGCCGCGAGCTCGACTGGGACTCAATCAACGCTTACCGTGCCGAGGTCGCCTCGTGGCCCAAGTGGAAGCAGACCATGAACAAGCTCTTCTAGAGCGTCCATCGTTGCGTACATGCGTGCGGCTGTGTGTGTAAGTGCGGTTGACGCTTTGGTGTAATGCGGGTATGTTTTGCCCATGACGGACCTCGTCGGGGTGATTGATGCCACGGCATGTTTCGATCTGTATATGAATTTCCTCTTCTATTGTCTGCCAATTTAGATACCACTCTTGGATAATGAGCCTTTTGAATCATGCATACCTTGTGATCTGAACCTGTGCCTTGTTGATATCATGGTGTTGTGGTATCGAGGTGACAACGGGTTACCGACATGGATACTGGAAAACAGATGGCCGTTTTTATGAGTAAGGAAGACGTTTCAAAGATATGATGTAAATACGGAGTAGAGGGATCGCAGAGGACTAAAAGAGGAAAGGGATACTGGGAGGGAAGAGGAAAGACAGGGGGAGGTATATGGTATATGTGCACAGGTAGACCGCCGTATGAGTCAATGGGGACGGATGCCCTGAAATCCAAGAAGTCGGCAGGCCGCACATTATAAGTCCAGCGCAGTCAATGCCAGCAGGGACTAATAATGCAAAGACTGCTACTACCTGTGTGAGATCCACCTTGAAAAAACGGCTTTGGATTCCGCGATGCGTGCTTCTTAATAACAATTCTCAGCCTTGGGTTGTACATGTCAATCTTGTCAGACACGCCCTTTGTGTGGACTAATAAACGAGCCAGTCAGCCATAAGCATCCGTACATGCAGTGGAGATGGCCCGGGTGACTTGACCCACAAATCGTAAGGGACGCCCTGCATGGCCAACTACTTAGGTAGTAGTAGTAGGTACTACGGAGTAGTAGTAGTCAACTGCTCTACTGCTGTCACTTCGTACCGGCCGGAGGGAGCATAATGACATTGAACAAGGTGTCGTGGCGGAATCGAACTTGGTGGCTTGGGTTTAGTACGCGGTCCAGGGCGCGGGACGGGGAAGAATAAGCGACAAGATACAAGATCTTGCATTTGCTCGGTTGGACCTCCGAGAGGGTGTGCCCGTCTGACAAATGGCAGACATGTTGCAAGATATATATGTATTGTCGTAATTCTTTGGGGGTGATTCTAATGCCTAACTTGAGGGCCGTGAAAGGGAAAAGAGAGGGGAAACAGAGGCGTGGTTCTATATACAGTTTGGGGGAGGTTGGAAAGTGGGCGGGTGCACAGCACGAAACAACGAGTTAGGAAGGCCCTATCGCTCGACCATTGTGCGGGCATCGGCAACGGCCGCCCTGGCCATCTTCTTGAGAACGGTCCTCTCGTCTGCTTCGCGGAAGCGCTCCCAGGTGTCGAGCCCCTCCTTTGCCTGGATGCTGAGGGAGTCGTAGCCCTGCTTGATGAGGTCGGCGACTTGGGCGGTGGTGAGGTTGGCGGGAAGGCGCTTGCCGCCGTTGTCGGAAAGCATCTGGCGGTAGTGGGAGCAGACGTTGAGGAGGGTGTCGATGGAGTTGGAGTGGCGCTGGCCGAGGCGGTAGTTGTCCTTGAAGCGGGCGAGGACGTCGCCCGACTCGACGACCTTGTAGAAGAGGTCGTCGTAGGCGGCCGGGGTTGGCAGGAAGGCCTCTCCGGCGGAGAGGGACAGAGCGACGAGGTTGACGACGTGGTCGAGCAGGGTGCCGATGTGCGTCAGGTGCTCGAGGTCGGCCGTGTACTGGGTCAGGAAGCGGATGAGGCTCAACAGCGAGCGGAACAGCTCGGACCAGTGGTAGCGCAGGCGCGTCCGCGTACGCGACAGGTACGAGATGATGCGCAGCATGATGCCCACGCACAGAGTGTACAGGCTCACATCGAGCCGCTTGCGCAGATTGTGGTTGATGCCGTCCACCATGGTGTCCAGCACGGCCGTGGCCAGCACGCGCTCCCCGCGCACCAGCGGCAGGTACGGCTGGCGGTGCCGGCACAGACGCACCGCCGCCTGGCTCTCCTCGCTGCACATGCGCTTGCAGATGCTCGCGTCCTCGATCAGCAGCCGGAACACCATCAGATTCAGGTGCGCGTACGCCGTCGCCCGCGCCGACAGGTGCGCGTGTTGCAAAAAGTACGACGTCAGCGACAGGTAGCTGGATATCGGTGCCTCCTCGCCCTGCGACCCCGGCACTCCCGCCGCCGCCGCAGCGGCACCGCTTCCTTCCGTCGACGATGCCTTGCTCGCG
Source organism: Geosmithia putterillii (assembly GCA_900188575.1). Taxonomy (NCBI): domain Eukaryota; kingdom Fungi; phylum Ascomycota; class Sordariomycetes; order Hypocreales; family Bionectriaceae; genus Geosmithia; species Geosmithia putterillii. The sequence continues at coordinate 2,493,377 of FYEU01000301.1, read as the reverse complement.
GGGCTGCTGACGAGATTGATGCAGAACATCTTGTTGGCGTGCGCAAAGTCATACGTCGCCAGCAGCAGAGCTGCGTTGGGTCCGGGTCTAGGGAGCAAGGTTCTTAATGTTAGCAAACCACGACAGCAGATAGAGTAGGCGGCTGGCTGGCCGGGATTTCCCTTACAGCTTGGCAAACATTTGCTTGGCCGTCTCGTCATCGTAGACGGGCTTCTTCTCCGGCTTGGGTCCCGACGCAAAGAAGCCCAGCCCAATCAGGTTGAGGGTCCTGCTCAGCGTCCAGCCCTCGGGCAGGTCCTCCTGCACGTCAATGTAGTCGGCGCGCACGGCCTGGCAGGCGTACCCGACGCAGGATATGATCTTCTGGATGGTCACTTCGTTGACGAAGTCGCTCAGGCGCATCTGGTACGGGTTCTGGAACTCAAATTTGTTGTAGTTGGCCAGCAGGCCGATGAGGGTGAAGGGCTCGAGGATCGATCCTGGCTTCTCCGTGTCTTGGACAAACTATGCGCACGCAGTACGAGTCAGCAATCCAATCCATTTGTGTCGTATTCCTCTACTCGCAACTTATGCGAGCGCCGTAGTTGGTTGGCATGGATCGTGCGCGCGCGCGCGTGGTGTTGCCCACCTTCATAATCGACGGGAACAGGTCCCTCTGCAGCATGTATGTGAGCAGCGTTGTCTGGTAGGCGCCCGCTGTGGTGCCGAGCAGCACCTGGACAGCTTTGTGTCTGACATCGACTATACACACACAACCCGTTCTTGTCAGCTTCGCCTATTCTTCCTGTACATGGTGGTGTCGCGTGCGTCTTTGCGCAGTATAGGGGCGGGGTGAGGGGTCTTACGACTCGAGCCGTTTCGGATGATGGAGTCGAGCGTGCCGACAAAGTCGGTGAGGACGGGGTCGATGTGGTCGAGTCCGGCGAGGACAGCGATGATGTCGGAGCTCGGGTGGGGGTACTTCTTGGCCAGGATGCAGGACAGGAAGACGCTCAAGGTCTGGAGGACAGAAGCAGGTGTCAGCTCGCCATCTTCGCATGCTTGTGTGCGTGTATGTGCGGGGGAGGGCATGGGGAATGACGTACATCGAGAGCGTTTGGGCGCGCATTCCCGCGATCGCTCTTCATGGCGACTATGGCCCTGGAGAAGAGCTGGCGCGTCTCCGACTCGAGCTGGAGGACCTCGGTGGGCGCCATGTCGCTCAGTATCTGCTGCAGCGCGGCGCGGTCCGGGCGCAGCAGGAAGAACTCCTGCCAGAAGCCCTCTGACTTTTCGTCTTCCTCTTCCTCTTCGTCATCCTATACATATGGGTTCCTCGCATCAGTATATGGGATTCCCGAACCTTCGGGGCATGCGCGCGCGCAATTGGGGGGGGAAGGTCGTCGTCGTCGTCGTGGGGGGCCACGCAGGCAGGGGCGCAGCGTACCTCAAGTTTGAAGAGCTCCTCGTAGAGCTGGATAATCTTGGGGGTAAAGACTTCGGGCTGAGGCAGCCGAGTGAGAGGTGATGCCTCCATTGCGGAGGCTTCTAGTCTTATTTTATCTTGTTCTTTGTGCTTTTGCGTTTGTGAGGTTGGGCTGGGATCAGAAAGCGCAGATAAAAGGTGGACAGGTGTGCAGATCTTGGGCGTGCCCGGGTTGCACTGATGGGGGCGCGCTCAGCCGCCAGGATTTGGTGCTTCGCTGTCGTCTTTCGGGAGGTGCGAACAGCGGTCCTGTTGAGATTTTCTTAGCCCTAGGTACTCGGCCGCAAGTGAGGGTCGTTTTTGTATTCGTGAGAGGCGCGAGAGGACGTTGGTCGGTCGTAAATTCGGGGAGTGGTTAACTGTTAACTGCTTGACGAGAAGCTATTTCCACCAGCGCTATTCTCTACAGGGTAAGCAGCCTGGCTGAGCGTGTGGTCTTTGACGTATATGCTCAGCTTTGGCCATGGTAAACGAGTGTCTTCTGATAATGAAGTCGTAAGAGTCATTATAATTTACTTTGTATCGGATTTTACGAAAGAGAGAAACATCACATCACATAATAACGCACATCATGTTAATCAAGATCTCAAGTTGAGTTCATGTTCTGTCTAGAGAACTTCAAAGGCACAATACAGGGTAAGCAATCTGGCCGTGGACGCAGCCCGTTCGCGTTCTCAAGACCAGATATTCTGTCATATATTTTGTGATATACGTAGTATATGGCGGCATAAGTCTTTGGACAAGATCGGGCAGCCCAAAATAATACGTGTACTCATCTTTACGAGTGCGCAAGACGAAACATCAACTGCATCACTTCATGTATTACTCCGTATGCGGTTCAGGGAAGGACTATGACGGGTGCATTTCAACTACCCTGTATAGAAAGTCGTCATGTTGGTCTGAACTTGATGCTCAAGATACCTACATGTACATATACATGGACATATGTATGTACATACAAAGGACATGGCCTACGATGCACACATTCAGCATGTGCGCATAATATGTTCCCTTGGGATATAACGCTGTTCAAGGAACAAAGCATCGCGGCCCAATGGGCTAGACGCGCCGAACATCACCGAGAAACCAAGTTTAATGTCGTAGGGCGACTGGACGTTCATGCATACATGCAATCAATATAACAGCATTGACGATGGGGTGTCACCTGTCATTAAGCGGGAGGCCCCTCGTAATATAATCGTACGGCCTAGTTTCGAACATCTCGGTGTAATAATAGTTAATCAAAATATATCGAGCCATGGCATTGGCTACCCCAACCTTGGCCCTTAACTTTCGATGGTTAATGTACGAAGTATGAGAAGTATGAGTATGAACGAGGGTTCGTGGCTTGGATCAAGGGACCCGGGAGCACAGCGGCTTCATGCCCATCTGTCTATGCGCATACCGGACGAGAGTATTCGTAAGTATGCACGTCGTAAGACTTGTGCTTTGTAAATGCAAAGGTCGAAAGAGTCAGCAAAAAGGAATTCGCCACTTTGTTCGTACTAGCCAACTAGCCATTGGCACCCCTGTCTGGTCCTGGCAACCTGGTCTATCCTGCGCCTGTCAAGGCTGTCAATGTCAATGTCAAAATGTGAAGTTGCCTGGTCCTAGTCAAGTACGGAGTAGTCAACTACGAAGGAGTCAACTAGTCTAGTCAAATACTCCAAAAGGGGCGACAGTGGATCGACACCAAGAGAGGAGCCGGGGTGGCTGGGCAAGTTGTTGCTCAGGAGTTGCCGCCCAGTCGCCAGTCTAATTTGCTCTGTACCCGCAATTTCGCATCTCCTCTCGCATTGCACTTGTGCTCGTATGCGCACGTAGTTGACGCTTTCGTTCTTTGAAGCATTGCAAACTATTTTAGTCTTGTTGACTCTCGAGTCCCGTCATGGTCATTGAGTGGTCGGCCGGCGACTACTCTTGTCCCCCCCCGGCTACAACCATGTACATACGAGTACGGAGTAGATAGCTTCAGACTACAAGTATGAGACCATGGAAGCCCCCCCACTACAGACTAACAATGAATAACGTGACAGGACAGGGTGTCAAGTGTCAATGGAGACCACAGTGATGCAATCTCGAAGAAGCTCGAAGAGGGGAAGCCAGGCCTACCATGTCGTATTATGACTATCCCAGGACCCAGGCAAGGCTCCCCCCTCCGGCACTCCAGTCCCCATGATTGCACGACCAGAGGGGCGGGGATCTCGTGGCGTAAGTATGTGGGTTCTGGCTGGCCGGGTGTCGTCTCAAATTACAAGCGTACGACAAGGCGTACAACATGGCAACATGGTAATGACGGGTTGCGACTCTGACGGGGATGAAGCCGTTGAAGGAGGGGCCATGCTCTTACCTGAATTACTCGTGCCCTGTGGACTGTGGACTACCATTGTTAGCTTTGGATGACATCAAGTCATGAGATTGTCTTACTGCTAGTAGCAGTATGAGAGCAAATGAGGACCCAAGTGATGATGATTGCTTCTTGCTTCTTGTCCATTATTCAATCATTTGAAAGACCTAGTCCCTTATTAGTGATACTACCATTGGCGACAACGTGACCCCAGGATGGGGGTTGCTGGTCCACTGCCCCCTCTTCCTTCTCCTCCATCTTCTTGGTTCTGCATCTCAAGAGCCATGCTTAGCCCATCAGCCTTGACTCCGCGAGTCCGCAAGTAGTGAGACCAATCCAATCCAATCCTTCCTTTAGTCCAGTGTTGCCAGCGTGTCGGGTATGGCGGTGGTGCCATAGACTACTGTACGTCCGGCGTGCCAAAAGGTGGGTCGACAGGAGCATCGCCGCTTCACAACTGGGATTCTAGGAGAGGAGAAGCCACTCTCACCGGAAAAGATATGGGGCGATCCAAGATGTGGGATCTGCTTCCGGTTGGGCTCTGGCACGCGTCTGGCAAACCTGTCTTGAACATCGCCTATGAAGTACGAGTACTACGAGTACTCGTGCCCAACCTGCAGGTCGCAATGATTGCCACCGGGATTCAGCAAGGTTGCAAGGGAAAAGACATTGAAGACAATGATCCCCACACACAAGTGTCAAGTACGGTACTGTGCGGGCATTGAGGTGACGGCATCGAACGTACAAAGTACGATGTAGAGTAGGTACCCGTATCTAATAACGGCAGTAGCAGTCAAGCAGTGCACAAGTACGTCGCCAACTACGTCATATGTGCTCGTAATACTACGTCGTATCTTGATTGTACTCGTACCAATAGGTTGTGGTTATTTCCCAAATGATTTCTTGATCTCGATATCATTGTACTGGCATCATTGGCATATCAATGGCAATTTCAATCCAAAGAATCCAAGAGTCAAAAGACACACCGAGAGGAGACAAGCTCGAGTGTCTCGGTAAACACGAACGGGTAGGGGCGATCAGTCGCAAATGGGTGGAGGAGTACCCGTTTACCTGCAGTGGTTCACATGCGCCAACCCTCAACATCGCAGGTACGGTGCAGGACGGAGAAAGGCCCAGGCCCATCTTCTGGTCTCGCCTGCGGTTTTCCTTTTTAGCCGAAAGACGAGTCGCATTTCGTTACCGGCACACGACCATTGAGAAGCACGCTGCAGCGTTGAGTATGGAAGTAGCTTGCTACTACGGAGTGTGCATGCAGTAGTAGCAGACTAACACCAGCACTTGGCCACCGCGTCGTACGCCGCTGTCTTGCTACGAGGCTAGCCCTGATACCAAGACCATGGTAGCCTTTGCGGACCGCGACGGAAGCCCCGTTGACGTTGAACCCGTGTTGAGATGCTATCGGGAGATGGGCGCGCGGGCGGGACTGTTGGCTCTTGCACGGGCGGTTTCCTCCGTGCCATTACTCGTACAGTAAGTACATGTATACGTTGTCAGGTTTCCGCATGAATGCCTGTGCATCTTGTATGGTGGTGTGAATGGTGATGCCATCTTCCCCGGTCCTGAGATATGCACCTGCACTTGCAACTTTCTTCATGTTACACAATATTATGCAGCATGGCGATCCCGCAGTTCTTGAAAATGTATGTAACTACAACCTTCACTTATGTGTGAGTAACAACATATACGAGTAGTAGAGGCAAATCAACTGGGAAAGATGGCCCAAAAGCAAGAAAAGAGAGGCGCAGAGTTCCGATGAGACATTTCAGGACACACTGGCAATTAATGCCGGTAATCCCGTCTGCACCACCTGTTTGTCGACTCCTACTCCTACATACGTGTAGTATACTCCGTAGCACCAGGGCTAGTATGATTGACACCTTGGCATTTTGAGACCTTTTTGCCATTTTGGAGATGTGATGTAAGAGTAATATTCGTAACATGATATGATGTTCCCCCTCCCATGTGTGATGCTCCAAAAGTGCACACACGCCCCTCCCCCTCACATGTCTAGGCAAAGTGGGCAACATGGTGGCTACGATGGGGCATGATCACCAAGGTGCCAGTCAGCGTTGCCTCTTGGCTTGGCAACTTGGCTTCTGTGGCGTACGAGTAACCCATTGCCAGACCATGGACTTGACTGTCACTGCCTTCAATATGTTTAATGTCCATTGTCCAATGTTGAGGCGAGTCACGCCGCACGAGCACAAGGTAATAACTGGTAACCAGTTGCCCCCACCCTAAACTGTGCAGATGAGGCCCGCCTTTTTCTGGTCCTTGGGACTTGGCATGCGATGTCTGTCTTGCCCTGAAGGCCAAGCCAAAAGGCTCATGTCCACACTTGACGGCGACCACATGGGACAATGCATGTCCCAGAAGCAGAAGGCGAGGGGATCAGTTTCATCGACCCGTTACTACTTCCGTCACCGAGACTCCGTACGGGTACTTTTCAGTAAGGACAGCAAGAAGAAGGCGTGTGCCACGCGGCAAATGGGGACCAGATCACTGGAGCTCGTACGGGGCAGTGATCTCACTTTCTTCTCTTTTGCAAATCATCGGGCCCTGACTTTGGGCCCTGACGTTTCCCGTTTCTCAGTATGGTACTACGTACTGAATCTCTACCGTGGATGTATCAGGTCCCCGTACTCTGGCTCTTAGGTGCACGCCTAGTTCTTCTCTAATACCTGTGGCTCTCTGCAATTGGAGTCAAGAGTGAGTCAATAAGCATTATGTGAGTGCAATACTCGTACGAGTGCGCTCACGAGCAGCATCGCCACCACCCAGACTGTACTAGGCCGCTGTTTTGCATGACTGCCGGACTTGACAAGTCGTGGGCGACAGCCTAATAAGCTCTCTCGGTTGAAGCCACAGTCTATGCGACCGAACCCCTGTCCCGGGCACCACTCCGTACGAGCACTCCGTAAATGGGGAGGGCTTGTGCGAAGTCTTTTTCTTATCGGGCACTTCAGTGCGAATATCCTTTCCATTTCCACACACGACGTAAGAGTTTGAGTTCTCATTCGAGTAATTGATGTCTGTACTCGTACAGCGTATTACTCAATCCATGAGCCCCTCAACCCCTCTCGTACTCGTACGAGTGTTCGCACTCGCACCAGCGTACAAGTACGAGTGATATTACGGAGACCCTCCCCCCCTTCGAAGGCCGGCGGCTATTCGCAAGCGGTCAAGACTGGTCATAGTTGATATGTTATGGAATCTCTTGGCAGATGCAGTGAGAATATGGGGTTCGAACACAGCGTAAGTACAGCGAAAGACGAGTCATTATCCGTCAATAGGGAACTCTGAGCAGAGTAATAATACGCACTACACTGCACATGGCAGAGAAATTGAAATGAACTCCAGTCTTCACCGTCTACTCCGTATAGACACGAGCAAGGTGCCAGTACTACCACAAAGAACCCCGGCACCAATAGCTGCAGGGGCCCCGATGAAGAAGAGAGCCCAAGGCAAGTACCAAGGGGGGACGGGCAGGCAGGCAGGCAAAAGGCATTTCGCCGGGGCACTTGGCCAGGGCACCCTGTCCTTGTCCCCCTCCTCCTGCAGATGATTTCACGTCCCAGGTACCGTCAGGAGGGAGGGCCAATAGGATAACATCCCGGATGCACTAGCTCCATATTCCTTGACACAGGGGTTGGGTCCGGCGTGCCGGTGAAGACCGGGGGGAGAGGGAGAAGACAGCACCCGACTAGTCTCGATGCCGTATAGCTATGTTCCCATGTCCGGGCATTGCGAGACTTCGGCGTCCTACTCGTACTTTGTAGGCTGTAACATGGTTAACAGCTCGGCAATCGGGGACAGCCACCATTATTCGTGTACGGCCGGCCAGGCCTGCAGAAGAACCGATCGTGTCGCCGGGCATGCGCTATTACCAGAAACCCGTGCGGCCATGGTACTAGACGTGTATGTACCTGCGATACCCGTCCGTACCTGCGTGTCTGTGCCTGGATTATGCGTGCCTGTATTGCATTGTTTTAGTTGCGTTGTGCAAGGTGCTGATGTCGCGGGCCGGGCAATGCATACATCAATGTATTGACATCAGTAGCATAGCCTCAATCGCTCCTGTCCTCTATAATCCATTAAGCTCTTGTTGCCGATAGCGGCACCGCCCGTGCATGCACGTATAAGGAGTATGGGTAAAAGCGATGGGATGGGATCCCGTACGATTAAGGACGAGATAGAAAATCCCCCGTGTCAAATGGGTATCAGAGGTTGCAGGAATACCATCCTGATTCCCACTCGTGCTTTTGGCTCTGCCTTTAACTGTGGCACTCCTCAACTCCCTGTCCAGTAACTCCAGTCCCAGCAAAAGAAGAAAGCCAAACCGACAGGTCGGTACTCGGACGCATCTTGGTCGCCTGGCGGTGGGGCGCCGTGCATTCTTTTGGCCGTCTGGGCTCTGCATGCGTCCGGTAGGTTGGCGTCGCATGCTGAGGTTCCAGTTGTCTGGGATCTTTTTTCCTTTTATACTGGTACCTGATACGTCGTATTGGCTTCTTTAGACAGGGCACAATACAGTGTACTACCGTCAAGATCGTTGACCTGAGAATAAAGACTCAACGAATTCGAACTTGGAGTACGGAGTCGGTAGGTATGATAAGTACAAGTACATGGAATGGAGAATCGCGCAGTTGCATTGCCGTTGCTTCTTTGATTGTCACGTTAGTTGACCGCGACCACGACTAATAACTGCTATTCCGTTACTAGGGCCCTGGCAGGTTGGACGAGAGCACTGACCAAGACAATGACCGCGTTCGCGTTCGAGGCTTTCCTAGCTTTGATGGGGATTAGCGCTTCTGGGAGCTATGACCACGGGAAACCATGCGACTTCCGTGGCACGCGCAGTATCGATGCTACGCTGCACTCGTACTTGGCTATTAATGGTTATTTTGAGTACTCGTACTCCGTACTTACTTCGTGATGATTATCGTAGCGGCCTGAGGATTCTTCCTCACTAGCAGTGCTACCTTGTTGTCTGCTATCACCAAGCCAGTGTATTAAGTGCTGACATGTACTCGTACGGAGTACGCGAACAAACACACCCATCGAGACCACTCACCACTCACCGAGTACGGATCCAAGATAGATTCCAAACTCATATTAGCCCAACTGTCCTAGCATCGTATCGAGCCAGCTTCGATGAGCTTCACGTCACATTCGCCGGACCAGACATGGGTGGCTTGTCGGTCCGCACCTGGTGCCATCTATCCGTACCCGTCCATCAAGTAAGTGCTCGTACATACATGTCCACTCAACCACTACGAGTACAAGTATGCGTCCAAGCGTCGCCGCCATCCGAGAATTGCCACCTTGAGGCCACCATTAATATGGTTGTATGGTCTGTGCCCATCAACGTGTTTGCCCGCTGTCAACCTGTTGAGTGGTTGAGTGCTGCTATTACTCTACTCCATACTGTATGCTCTGCCTAGTGCTGCTCTGCCGTTGTCGGGCGCAAGGCTCAGCCGGTACTACTTTAGTGCGACGTTGGTAATAGTACGAGTATTAAGTATTCCATACTCGTAAGTAAGTACGAGGTGGTGCTCGCCGCCGTCGCCGCCGCCCAAAGAGGTAAAGATTCGGTATTGGGGTCTTCTGTTAGCCATCAGGCTAAACAAGCAACCCAGGCAACGGCCGTAAGTTAGTAGCAGTAGTTATTGCCCGCTCGACTGTTCCGAGGGTGGCAATTACAAAGAAATGTGAGGGTATTACGAGAACGAGTTGGGTACTTATGGAGTGAGTACGGAGTAACATGTCGCAGTCGTGCGAGATTCCGGGGCCGAGGACTCTGCGTCTGAATTGAATGGGCATGTGAATGGGTTGATGGGGTAGAGGAGGGGGGGTGGGTATCACGATTCCTTGGGCTGTCAACTTGACATATCTCAACTTCTCAACCAGCCCAGCCAACGCACCTGTACCTTCGTTTACGAATACGCGAGTTACACGTATGGGACTTGTGAGATCGATTATGGTAAGAAAAAAAAGCAAGATCAATCGCTTGGTCCGAGCATTTGTTGAATGTCCCGCCTGGTCGGTGAATAGGCAACGTGCATGCTCGTAGCGATTGTCTGCGCATAAACCCTGGATGAGCTGAGCACACTCTTGCAACTCGCACCTCGAATATGGGCAACGCCACTCTCCTGTAAGTTGTGAGTATGCAGAAACCCAATCTGATCTGTTGTTGGTTCCATCTCGTCACTTGAGGAATCATTGATCAATGCTTGAGATGCTTGATCGAGCACAAACCACACACCACCGCCCCCAAGGGGCCCCAAAGGGCCAACATCAGACCGGGGGCCGGGTCAGTCCCGCGTCTTGCACTCATCACCTGATTTCAACCGTGAGCGGCGCATCTTTTGTAAATGTGTTGGCCCTGATACTTTGTTAGTAGTTGCAGTTGGCAAATTGGTTACTCCGTACTCGTACTTAGCGCAGGTAGGAGGCGAGTATTCACATGGAGTACCCCGGTCGTTGTACGTGAAATGGTCTAATACCGCGTGGCTCGCACCCTTACCCGGAGGACCCCTGGGCCTTGGACAGAGACTTCAGACACGACAAGTTGCAACGCTGCTCTGTTCGGAGTGATGCCTTGCGAGGCGGCTTTTTTAGTACGCATATCATTCACGGAATGGGATCGACTACTCCGTACCAGTAGGGGTTTTGCTGGGCTATTCCTAGTATGGATGGCCTCATCGCTGGTAATAACACGAATGTTAGCTCACCGTTTGAAAGCGGTTGGTGGTTCGGCGGGTGTGAGTGAGTGAGTGAGTGAGTGAGTGATGGTTGGTAGGGTTGCATCGTCCGAGGTCGCTAGCTGTGGCACTCGGCCATCCGTGTACATACAAGTACTTCTCTTGGTGCACCCAACAACCAACAACCAACAATACAGAGTACTTACGAGCCTTGAAGCACCAGCGTCACTAGTTGGCTGCAGAGCTCGTAGATCTGATGGCGCAACGACCATTGATGCCAGCAGCAGGTGTCCTCGCAGACAAGCCCTAGATGGCGCCTTCTTGACTGTTGGCAGGGTCGCCCCTGGATCATCGCCGGGCATTTTCGCAGCACCTGCATGCGCGAGATCGCTAAGTGACGGGGAAGACGGATGGTGGCCGGGGCTCGGTCGGCATGCTATGGCAGCACTGCTGGGGATTTCGGTTCAATGTTTCTTCATGTTTCTTGCGAGTCATAGGGAAGGTCATAGTAGCAGTGATATTACTCCGCAATACTCACTTGCGCGGTGGTTAATACGGAGTGGTTACTATTCCATAGTAGCTACCCGACGGCTGGGGCGGTAAGTAATTCTTCACATAGCTCATGTACGACGACGAGTGTTGCGCTGTACTCGTCTTGTCCGTCCCTCGCATGAACAAGTTTGCGAAATATTACCTGCTGTAGCACTTGAGCAGCACGTCGCGTGAGAGGCCAGTGGTGATGAATGGTGCAAATGCGTATCATGCAGGTTGTCAACTTTGCTCACACTGCGTGCCTTGCCTGCCCAGTATTACGAGTATTAGCTTCAATGTTTGCTTACTTACAGGTACGAATACTTGTACCTGTGTTAGCCGACTTTTACTAGTGCTGCAGAATCACATTGGAGAGGGGCGGGGTTCAATGCTTTCGAGTTGATAGATGCATGCATGCAAGCAGGCATGAAAGTATATGCAGAGGGAAAATCCATTGCCGGACGGTGGTGTGTGGATTGACGATCGCATCCAACCCACATTGACACACACACACATACACACACACACACATATTTGACAAGACCAAACGGCCTTTTCCGTGGCGTTGGTCGGGGAATTCCTGCTCGGTTGCCCGTCTTACTAGAGCAATGATGCCACGCGTTCAAAGGAACCAACAGGTGCTGCAGGTACACTCGTAGATGCGGCCGTTGTGTGCAAACACTCTGTACCTTCTTGTCGCATGGCACTAACGGGCGACAGCTCGCCCCTTATTAATGCTCTGTATTAACGCCAACTCGCACCAACGCAGCACCTCTTTCCGAGCCGTTGCCCGTTGGGTCCATCTGACGAGCTCTGGCGGGCGGAGCGATGCCCCAGAGTGGCAAGCGAGTTGGCGAGATACACAGCAATAATACTGTACGAGCGCACAACCTGTTAGTCGTAGAGGCTGCTGGCCGGGTTATCAAATTGTTTAGGCGTAGAAGTAGGTATCAGTAGTGTGCTATTGTTGGCCGGCCCGTCGACAGGGTTCTTTCTGTTGATGGAGGCGCGGACCAAGTCACCAAGAGGAGGGAGAATCGCCCATCTTTCCCCGAGTGCTCGTGCAGGGAGGCCCTGGCAGAACCTTCGGGCGCTAATACGGACTTTGTACTCGTACGGCGTACATCGTACATGGCATTATGATTATTATGCAGTGTGCTTCCCGTGATGGGCGGGCACCACGATGCGCGTGGCGGGTGGCACGCGGGAGGACGGTTAACGGTGGTGGGCGGGCATCAACTCCGCAATGGTGATTGTGCTTGAGGACAAACTGGGGAAAGATGGGATGACGAGCCCACAGCTGAGGTATTATTCCGGCGAGGACGGCGGACGGTGTGTGCTCGACGACGATTGCGGAAGCACAAGATGAGGAGACGCCAAAGAGAGAAATTGACGAGACTGGAGAAGAGGCAAAGAGGGAATAACAAGAAAAGAAAGTACTCGTACAGGTAAGGAAAGAGCAATCTGACAGGGGGGCAAATGCACCAAGACGGCACACAATGCGATGTGACGAGGTGTGAGCCTGTGAGGTGACTGAATTGAAATTCAGAGCCTGAACGGGCTTGTGGAGCCCGCAAAGCCTCAATGTGGCAGCGTGAGTGGTTGAGTGGCTGAGGCTCCGGCGGCAAGAGCGATGAGCGAATGCTGGGCGCCTTTGGCATGGCATTGGCAGGTACGGCTACCTCCACAGGTACGGAGTACGCATGCTCGTACCTGCCTGCGCCTGTCTGTACGAGTATCAACTGCAGGGTTGTTTCTGCCTGTACGAAGTATGAGCTCTGGAGCTCTGCCCTTTCCCCGAATGTGAGCATCAATCATGCCCGCCGAGGAAGGAGTGTCCGGCCCATTGACCCAGGTAACAACCAGGTCAATTACCAACTTGAAGAACTTTGCTATTGCCAAGCAACCAAGCAACCGTCAATGGCAGGACCCCCAAAAGAGGCGTCCAGACACCCAACACCCCCACCTTTTCCTTTTCCACTTCCCACTTTCCACTGGCAGAGGCTACAAGTGGTGATCACCAGGCATGGCAACATAGCATGGCAACATAGCATGGCAAGCATGGACGGACCAGAGACTTGTGCTCGTGCTCGTACTCTGTACCTGTCTGTATTTGCCATGATACTGCCATGCTTTCAACAATGCACATGCTTTCTTTTTGCTTCTTCCCCTCTATGCATGGAGGATCCATTCAACTGACAACCAACCCACTCACATGGCCCTCCCGCAGCCGTAAAAAGCAACCAACCAAAAGTCCACAACCGTCAACACCGCAGGCGCAATCCCACGCAAAGAGACAGGTCAAAAATGCTCCTCACTCGTCATTAGTCGGCCTCGAGGCAAACAACTTGAACCCGTCATGGTTTGCCTCGATGACTGTTCATTACCCATATCACCGCCGATGATCAGTCCGGTCTTGATAATCAGCACGCGAGAAGGACAACAGCTCCACCCCACTCTTCGCGCGTAAGTACGAGCACTTTGTACCTTGGTATTACTCCGTACGACCAATACGCTGTTGTACTCGTACTTCATCCGTACTCGTACTCCCGTCACACGGCATCACCACCACCAGGTGGTGCGTGATCTTGGACGTTGATCGGTGCTTGCATGCCCTGCTGCCGGCCACCGACCATTCGTCCCGTTTGGATTCGCGACCCCCCGGGTACCCGTGCGCGCAATCGTACGTTCAAGGTAGTATCGTCAGCCATCACACCTGCATTTCCTTTACTTTACCCGTGGTTGTATTGACTTTTGCCCAGTTACCAGGCTAACACGAGGACAGCCTGGACACATGCATGTAGACTCTACTCGGTAGACTCTAAGTAGAGAGAGACCTCAGACCAGGGATAGCAAGAGGGGCGCAAGGCGGCATCAAGGGATTTTCGCGTCGAGTGGACCCACAGAACCGCGTAGCTTTTTCGATACTTTGCGTCTCACGCGCAAAACGGATCCATTGGCAGCGCATATGATTCTCGGTACTGTGTCCATGATTGCCAGGGAGACGGCAGACGGGAGACGGAACTATTAATATCGTGTCTCGCGGGGTTAGAGTCAGTGGCTGACTCTTGCTATCCACGATCCAATCCTACGGTTACAGACGTAGTACAGAGTATGGCAATGGGTTGCAGATAGCGACACGATAGTCTCGGTGATCCTCGGCCAGGGATAACCCCTCAAGCTTGCATCCAGGCCATCAATTGAAGGGCGGAGTGAACACTCTGGGAGAAAGAGAGAGACAAACACACATACACACGCGTGCGCGCACACACATCAAGTACACGTCGTTTGTCAACAACCGAAAAAGAAAGCAACGTTATTGATAAACTTTCGGAAGCTTTGAACCGCGTCGCAATGGGGGGCAAATGCACATGTCGCGTTTATTCCCCACATTGGCCCTCGTACACGCACACGCACGCGCACACGCACGTACACTGCCTGCACTGCACTGCACTCAATGTTTCTGCCGCCACAGGCCGTTCGTATTACTGCTTACGCGACGTGGATACTCGAGGGTCTCGAGAGAAAGATACAGAGTACAGGGAGTATGAGTAATAGAGAGAGACAAGAAGAGGGGGGACGGGAGGACAATAGACATTGACGGATCATATTGTATAAAGTGGTACGGTACTATTGAAGCCTACGAATAGAATTGGCGAGTTGGGCAACCGTCAACCCGGCCTCGGGTGCCATAGGACGCCATGGCCGAGAAGGGAATTGGCGAAGGGGACCAAAGGGACCAACAAGGACAATAATCCCGATCCTAGCTGGTTCTTTAACCTTCTTCTTGTTGGTAATGGTGGCACACCGGTATCTAGTATCTAGTATTTAGTACTTAGTATTTTATGTGTTTGTGTATTTCCGAGGCAAGGCAGGCGGACGACAATTGCCCATCACACTACGAGTAATACTCCGTAGATATCCGTCACACACATGAGGAGAGATTGGTATGATTATACTCGCAATAGTTTCTGCCAAAGGGGGGGGGGTGGCCAGAGTTTATACCACGGCAGCAAGATGATGACCCTTTGCCATGGTCCAATCGGGTGGTTCACCTACTAGTAATAGTAGTAGTACGGAGTACTACGAGGACTAACTTCAAGGGTCCATTGCATCCGTGACATTTCACCCGACTCAGGTCAAAGGGAGCTTTCCAGACCAGCTTTCCAAAAGTTGCTGTTTTTTGCCCTTTGGTCGCTGCGACGGTACCAAACCAAGCCCAGAGTCGTAGGCAGTGGCAGTTGATGACAATCCGGATGTACTTACCTTGGGGAAGAGACCCACAGGGAAAACTGCAATACGACCGAGTACCCGTGCAGCTAAGGCGTTGTAACCTAGCAAGCAAATGCCAGCGAGCGGGATACCTCTCTCTCTCCGACACGGTGGTTCTGGTTCACTGGGCTGTTCACTGGGCTGGTTCTTGCTTGTTCCCCCCCTTCCCTCCCTCGTCCCAGGCCCCCCCCCCCNNNCCGATCGCCAATCGCCAATCGCCGAGGTGGCGGCGGACGGGTTCGGGACCAGGCAGGATTTGTCCTTCGGCGTCGCCTTTGCCGCCAACAGATGTGGTTGCGTTGCCCGGGTTGTGCAGAGTTTTCCTGTTCATGTTGCCGTCCGTCCTCCCCCCACCCCCACCCTATGCCCTGCCCGAATGGCCCTGCTTGAGTGGCAGTGGCAGCATTGAATATGCGTGCTCGTATGTACGTACGAGCACGTACGAGTATTGTAGGCGTACCGGTAGGTTCTCGTACGAGAGCGTACGTACTCTCCCATCTCGTATGTGCCAGTGCCACCACGAGGCGTGGTCGTGGCCCAGGCCCCAACGGCTCTTGGTTAGCACGAGGATACGTACCGGAACCAAGCCACACACACACACACAAACACACACATACTTACGAGCGCTCCGTAGTTTACTCCGTAGAGTACTCCGTAGAGCACTAAGAGTAGCAGTACTTAGTATTACGGAGTATTACACGCACACACACCAGCCCGAGGAGGAAAGCCAAGGCAAACAGGGGTCCGGCAACTCGCAACTCTCTGCCCTTCCTCCCCTGGCACTAACGCAGGCAGCTTTCTGGTATGCAGACCTGCAGTAGCCCTGCGTGGTGCTTCTTGTGCGTGTGTAGGCAAGTCAGTACTTGTATCACCGGCCAAGCACCAGGCAAACTCGTGGGTACTCGTAGGCGGGTTGGGTCCCTCTTTTTGCCTCATCCGCCCCCCTTGTTGGTCTCTTCTCTTCTCTTGCCTGGCCCTCCCCCCCCCTCTCTCTTGGTCTTGGTGTGTGTGTGCACCTGGGTGTGTGTGTGTGTGTCTCCTTGGTACTTGCTGCGCATCGTCACCCTTGCAAAGGGACCCCTGGTTCCCAGCAGGGGTGTATGGCCGTCGAGCCTCAGGTGTGCGCCCAGCCCAGTTGCTCTCTCTCTCTCCCACCACGCTCTTGCTTGTTGCTCCCCCCCGGAAGTCAACGGCGTGACAGCCAGCGTGGGAGAGAGGGGGGGGTGTGCGTGGGTTGTGTGGTGTGGTGGTGACGGGGGACAGGGGGGTGTCTGGGTGGAGAAGGAAGTGTGGATGTCATGGTTAGAGTGGGGAGAGAAGAGGAGAGCAGAGGGCAGAGGACACTGGAAAGAGAAAAAAGGCGAGCAGTTAGCAAGGACCTTAGCAAGCAGTTAGTACCAGAAGAGCAGCATGTGCTAGTGCAGCGCGTGTGCATATCCTGGTTCTCCATGTCTGTATCGGCACTGTCGTGGGGGTTGTGGGTGTCACCCTCCACTACGAGTACGACTGCGGATACGTCGTTCCATGGGTGTGTGTTGGGCTCGAGTACGAGTACCTGCTATTACGCCTGTTGTACGAGAGAGAGCTCCGACAGAGAGCGAGAGAGAGCGAGAGAAGAGAATAATTGCATAACCATCCCCAGATTCGATCTGATCCCGTCCGTCCTTCCTCTTCCCGACCTCTTTTTGCGTCTCTCCTCCATTACTTCATACCTTTCCATCGCGACCTTGCCATTCCTTTCAACCCTCCCTCCCTGCCTCCCTCTCTCTCGAGCAGCAGACCACACCAAAAATACATCAACCCACCCTCCTTTTGGTTTTATCTTCTCTCTTGACTACAAGGGAGAGAGACAATACAATACTCGACTATTGGATGCCCGGTTCGCATGCCTGATTCTGAGTCCTAGCGACTTTCCCAGCTACCACAGTAAAGCTGTCTGTCGTCACTCGCGCCTGCCTTTCGCCTCGCCTGCTTGACGCAGCACTACCACCGCCTCCACCACGCCCGATTTTCCTCCCACGGCCGGCATCACCGTCTTCTTCTTCGCCTACTTCTCTCTCTCTCATTTTCTTCATCACCCCGAGATCAATCCTCCCGTCGAATTTATTCCATAGCTTGCTCGGTTCAAGCCCTTTGGTGCAAGGTAAGCTGGTACATGCAACCTTTTCTTTTTTTTTTTGTCTTTTTCTTTTCTTGTCGTTCTTTTGCCCCTCCCACTCTCGACAGGCGTCATCAAAGACAGAGCTAGCACCACCCACCACGGCATGGAGTCGTCCCGTGCGCGCGATGCACTTGGCTTGGGGTGAAAGGTGGCGGATCATGACCTTCCGTCATGGCATCAATGCGCATGGAAAAAGTGACAGAATGCCTCTCATTGGGTCCCGTCTACTACTGTCCGCCTTATTCTGGTCTGGAAGGCTGCCATGGCGAGCCATGCATTCCTCAATGAGGCAACGCATCTCGTCACGCCCCTCTGTTGCAACATTCCAACGCCACCCGACAGTCTGACTTCCAAACAAGACAACACACGAATATTATGACCCATGGCCCATGGCCTTGTCCGCGTCTCCGCTACCCGCCCCTTCCTTTCCGCTCGTCTATTCTTCTTTCTACTACTGTGCTGCCCATGGTGCTTACCTGGCTCCTCATGACCAATCTCCTCTAACCAACTTGACAGCTTTCCCGGATACTACCTTCCTTCTCTTCATTCAATCCAATCCAACCCTCGACGACATTTTCCTACACCTGGCCCCCCCGAACCCGAGCAGCGCGAAATTAAGTGGACAATCGACCCGACCCATGATTGAAACGACCGCCGTGTGCGTCTCGTCGCGATGCTGAGTAGCCAGTCGATGCCAGCCCGATTTCAGGTGGCTCCTCTGGACCTTGGGAAAACCCGTCTCGACGCCTTTGGCGAGGCACAGAGCCACCACCAGCAACAGCACAAGCAGCAGCAGCAGCTGTACTACGACGAGGCCGAGGCCGACAAGTCCGCCGGCCAGTACGGCCAGTACGCCGCCTCCGCCTCCTCCAACACATCCAACTACCACCAATATACCGCCCTCGCGTCCGAGATGACGCCTCCCGCCACCCCCCATGACTTCCAGCAAGACCTGGAGGTCGTCGACCAGCAGCCTCCGAGCCCGCCTCTCTTCCACAACTTCCTCCGTGCCTTCTACCCCTTCAACCCCACCTACGCCATGTCCGACTGCAGCATCACACTGCCTCTCAACGAGGGCGACGTCATCCTCGTCCACTCGATACACACAAATGGCTGGGCCGACGGCACCCTGCTAGCTACCGGTGCTCGTGGCTGGCTGCCCACAAACTACTGCGACGCCTACGAGCCCGAGGAGCTGAGGAGTCTGCTCCATGCCCTCCTCAACTTCTGGGACCTCCTCCGTAGCTCTTCGGTCAACGACCAGGAGCTCTTTGGCAACCAAGAATTCATGAAGGGCATCATTGCCGGCGTCCGCTTCCTTCTGGTAAGCACCTTGCACCAATTACTGCTAGCACTGACTAGTACTCTCAGGATGAATTAGCACTGACATGGAACCCACCTCTAGCAACGCGCAAACTGCCTCAACAGGGACTCGCCCATTGTTCAGCGAAGCGAGTTTGTCCGGAGGAGTCGCAAGTCGCTCATGTCGGAGCTCTCATCGCTTGTCAAGACGGCCAAGCGCATGCAGGAGAGCCAGCGTGGCACCCTCGACCCCCCGGAGGACGTCAACGACATTGTCGACGAGATGATCCTCAAGGCCTTCCGTATCGTTATCAAGGGCGTGCGCTTCGTCGACACCCTCGAGGAGGACAGGCGGATGCGCGCCCCGGCCACCGTCACCGTCATGGATACTGTCGCCGAGGAGGACTCGTACATTGCTGCAGCCGAGGAGGAGCAGCAGCAACAGCAGCAAGCCTACGAGAACAGCGCCAGCGCTTCTCCCATGCCTCCTCACAAGCGCATCTCCTCGACTCCCCAGCCTGCACCTCAACCTACGCACATGTCCCGCGGTAGCGTTAGCCAGACGAACCGCCACTCCTCGTCACACCGCGTTTCGCTGGCTGGCCCGGCGTCATGCACGCGCCCGCAGGACCTCATTTCGGAGCGTCTCAACCGCAGCCACGACGCCTTCCTGTCCCAGGTCGGCTCCTTCATCGGCCGCCTGCAGCAGTCCCAGTCCGTCCCCGAGCTTGCATCGGCGATCAAGCAGTGCGCCACTACTGGCGGTCGCCTGCTGGCCGTTATTGATGCCGTCTGTGCCCACGGCAGCTCGTCCAACAACACCACCCTCGTCGAGTCGAGGGCCGCTATGTTTGAGCAGATCCACGACCTCGTCTTTGCCGCCCGTGACGCCCTCGTCCACGCTCACACCGAGGACGATCTCATCATGCCTCAGGACAACAACATGCTGCTCATGTCGGCCACTGGCTGCGTCAGAGCCTCTGGTGACTGCATTGCCAAGGCGCGCGTGGTCATTGAGCGTGTTGGTGACTTCGAGGTGTCTGTCAGCGGCAGCGGCCTCGACATTGACCTCAGCGTCCTCGACTCTGCATCTCAGGAGAGGTCGAGGAAGCAGTCAAGTGCCGGCCTGTCGGACTCGACGGGCACCGTCAACGAGTCGGCCTTCTCGACCGCATCGACGGCGGGCAGGTCGGGCTCCGTGACGCCTGGCCCGAGGCACACCAAGGCCCTGTCCATCGACAAGCCTCTGCCTAAGCTCCCGTCCATGGACCTGGACGAGGACACCCTCGAGGCGACGCCCCGATCAAACCCCTCGCCGCCGCCCTCGCGGCCCGAGTCGCGCGACGAGCCCGCGCCCAAGTCGACGCTGGCCGCCTCGCGACCAGACATCACCCTCCCCAAGTTGTCGACGTCGCTTCTGCCCCCCGCGCAGCCCAGCCCCATCGACAGCGCCCACCCCGACCACGAGTACCACCACCACGGCCACCACAACGCGGCGCAGTACGATAGCATGATTGCCTCTAGCGCCGGCAGCAGCGCCACGTACCTTAGCCGCGACTCGGAGGCGAGCGTCGTGTCGCAGACGTCCACGAGGGCCACGACGCCCGACCACACCCTGGTGCCGCGCCCGCAACCGTCCATGTCGGAACTCAGCGCTACCGGCAGCTCGACGCACACCGAAGAGGTCGACGACCTCGAGTCTAGGCTGCTCGAGAGGACCTACGCGCACGAGCTCATGTTCAACCGCGAGGGCCAGGTCATCGGCGGCTCGCTGCCCGCGCTGGTCGAGCGCCTGACGACGCACGAGGCGGCACCCGACGCCATGTTCGTCTCAACCTTCTACCTCACCTTCCGTCTCTTCTGCACGCCGCCCAAGCTGGCTGAGTGCCTGATTGACCGGTTCGAGTACGTCGGCGAGAGCCCCCACGTGGCGGCTCCCGTGCGCCTGCGCGTCTACAATGCCTTCAAGGGCTGGCTCGAGACGCACTGGAGGGACCAGACGGACCGCGACGCCCTGCGCGTCATCATGCCCTTTGCCGAGGGCCGTCTGACGGCTGTGCTCCCCGCCGCGGGCCGCCGGCTCGTGGAGCTGGTGCGCCGCGTCTCGGGCAGCGGGTCGCTGGTGCCTCGCCTGGTGTCGGCCATGGGCAAGACCAACACGGCCGTGGCGCAGCACGTGGCGGCTGACCTGCCGATGCCGTCTCCCGTGCTGTCCAAGAGCGCGCAGAACATGCTCAACAGCTTCAAGGCCGGCGCGACGATGCCGACCATCCTCGACTTCGACCCGCTGGAGCTTGCTCGTCAGCTGACGGTCAAGCAGATGAGCATCTTCTCGTCGATCCTTCCTGAGGAGCTTTTGTCCTCGCAGTGGATGAAGAACGGCGGGGTCGAGGCGCCCAATGTAAAGGCTATGTCCTCGCTGTCGACGGACATCTCCAACCTGGTGGCGGACACGATCCTGCAGCACCCGGAGCTCAAGAAGCGCGCGGCCGTGATCAAGCAGTGGATCAAGGTGGCCAATCACTGCCTCGAGCTGCACAACTACGACGGGCTGATGGCCATCATCTGCAGCCTCAACAGCAGCACCATCAGCCGGCTGCGCAAGACGTGGGACGGTGTGTCCCCCCGCCGCAAGGAGATGCTGCGCACGCTGCAGAAGCTGGTGGAGCCGTCGCAGAACAACAAGGTGCTGCGCACGCGCCTCAACGACCACGTGCCGCCCTGCCTGCCCTTCCTGGGCATGTACCTGACGGACCTGACGTTTGTGGACATTGGCAACCCGGCCACGAAGCAGATGTCGCACGCCAACGAGGCGGCGGCCATGGCCATGGACGGCAACACCAACGTCAACAGCCCCGGCCACGCCAGGAGGGCCAGCGGCCTGACGGTAGTCAACTACGACAAGCACACGCGCACGGCCAAAATTATTGGCGAGCTGCAGCGCTTCCAGATCCCGTACCGCCTGCAGGAGGTGCCCGACATGCAGGAGTGGCTGTCGGCGCAGATCAACCGCGTGCGCGAGGGCGACCCATCCAACGTCCAGGTGACGTACTACCGCAAGAGCCTTCTGTTGGAGCCGCGCGAGACGGCCGCGGCCGCGTCGACACCGTCGGTGCCCACGCCGCCCACGCCGTCGACCAGCGCGCCCCTGCGCGGAGGAGATTTGTTTGGATGGATGTCCCGGGATCGCGGGCATGCCACTCCCACGCAGATCTAACCTCACACGCACACACGCATACACACACATGCACACACAACTACACTCGCTTGTTTCCTTTTTTCTTTCTCATTTTGAAGCTTCTTTGATTTCTCTTTTTTCATTACGTTGATACCCATACGAGACACGCACATTACGGAAGCATCACAAACCCGGCCGGGTCTCTTTTCATTCATTCGCTATCATATCACGACTTTTTATTGTTGAACAGTTGGGAAGTGTTATATTTTTTTTTTTAATCCTGGGGACACAAAAAGACAAGATGGGACACAAAAGCAAACACGGGCTCGCAAGGGCTCAACTCTTGTCTCGGGACATTCTTTTCTTTTTCATTGCTGGCATTTTCTTCTTCTTGTTGTTACAGAGTCACTCGATGTGGACTGTTTTTTTTTTGTTACAAAGGTCACTCGATGTGGACATATTTCTGTTCTTTTTACCTGCATTTGTTTGTTTGTTTCTTTTTCTGCTTGGCGTTGATTGGAGTGGTGGCGATCGGCATTCGATTGGGATGGGAAGGGGTCCAGATGGGAAGGAATAGGACGGGATGGGGTGGGATTGCCTGACAAAAGAGGCGGAGCATTGGTGTTTTGTTTTCACTGGGACCTTTTTTTTTACTGTGTGATGGTTATGGGATGGGATGGGTAGGATAGGATGAGGAGGGGAAAATGGGAACATGGATTGTATATCGGGAATTGACTGAACTGGACTCACTCGACTTCACTTGACTGAACTGAACGTGACTGAACTGAATTTGATATAAAATGGCGAGCGATGGGGGAGTGAGTAGTGAGTGAAGTGTGAAGGCGATGCTAAGTGAGGGAGTAGCTATGTACTGTTGGAGTGAGTAAAGCAATGGTATGTGAGGATCTTGAGTAGCTAGCACTACCCGTACATATATTAGAGTGGGTGACGATGCTGATGAGTCAACAAAAAAGTGACGATGCCAAGTGTGTGTGAACGCAATGAGAAGTGCCGAGTACTAAATGAGATGAGAAACATCGAGTACTAAATGAGTAAAGTGCTACGCCAAGAGTAATGAACAAGAACCGTGATTGAGTCAATCCCCATCTTGCCTCTTATTACATTGCAAATGTGGGCATAGTTCAGTTCCGTTGGAGGTTAACAGTCCCCTCTACGGACGAATATCGAGCAACTTTACAGTGAAGCAAGGCCCTCAAGCTCAACGGCGAGTACTACTCATACAAAGTATTCGTAAGGCATACGATCCAGGAGGAAGGTAAGAAGTGGGGAAAGGGAGCAAGGTAGGAGCCAAGGAGCCAAGGAGCGTAAGCCACTGTGATGGGATGCCAAGTGGACGCAGTGCGGTGCGGTGCGGTGCACTGGCACTGCACTGCAGGCAGAGTAGCATCCTGCATCGGGGGAGCAACAGCAATGCGATACCAGTATTACGGTCGCAGTCAATGGGAATCAGAGCGGGCGGTAAATGAAAGGATTCGGTGGGTGTTTCGTCCATACTACTGCTCCGTACTCGTGGTAGCAAATGGCAAGGAAGTTGCCGTAGACTACTCCGTACAAAGTACGCCTTGAGATACATGTAATCAATTACTCGTACGAGTTATTACTCCAAGGACCAACGTGAATAGAGTTGGTCGTGGAGCGGATATAACATAGCATTCGATTCGAGATAGCGAGGCGTCATCGATGGACCCGGCAGAGGGGATATGGAATGTAACATTGTACGAAGTACGGAGTACTACTAATACTACTACAGAGGTACGGTGCTGGCCTTATCCAAGATGGGACGAGACGATGATATCCATGGGCCATGCATGCGCTTGGCCGCCGCTGGGCTGAGAGAGAAAAAAAACGCGGGGGATACGTGCCATTGCGATTGGTATGCGTAAAGTTTAAAAAAGAACAGGAAAACGGGGTTTTATTTTTGGTATAGCGGTGATCTTGTCGTGTAGGTACTGTTACGAAGTTGGGTGCAGTATTACTGCAGTCACGAGGAACGCGAGTACGAAGAAGGATAGCATCAGTATTGTCAGTGGTTGAGCGCTGTATGCTAATATATGCTGTAATGCGGAGCAGTAGTAGGGACAGGGCATTACAGCCAACAACAGCCTACAGGTCCTCCGTACGGAGTAGTGATAGTTTGGAGCGAGAACTGGGAGAGGAGGCGAGGACGGGAGATGGGGAGAGGGAGAGGGGAACGTTACATTTGTGTGAGTGGGTGTGTGAGTGTGTGTTGGTCGAGGCTTGGCAAGGGTTCTGGGAGATAGGAGGCACTGCACTGGGGCAATAGGCAGAGGCAGAGGCACACGAGCAGAGCTTGTCTTGTCCGGCTGTCTCTGTTTACGAGGATAGGCTAATATTAGTAGTGCACTCGCTGCTCGGTAGTCGCTGTGGATAAATAAAGCCGGCGAATGGGACTCTGTTCTATCCGAATCGTACTCTACACACTCGTACATGTATGATTCTTGCGTCTCATGACCATGTCGATTCGAAATCTGCACTTGTGTGTTGTATTATGTCAGCCTTGCACGCAGAAGAGGAAGGAAGTACGGAGGACGGAGGACGCATAGAAGAGGAAAGGAAGCAAATGGGAGGAAGGAGCCAGCCAGGAGCCAGGAGCAGGCGAGCAGGGAAGGAGCCGTCCATATCTCCAGTGTGTGTCCATCCAATTGATAAGATGGGTGGGAAAGAAGGAGCGGGCGGACAAAATAAAGAGGTGCATCTCCATCGAATCCACCTTTCCCGAATAGGTAAAACCCTGGATATTCGGTCCGTTGCTATCGGATCTGGGGTAAAGCCAGGCCCGGGCTTAGGTGCAGATTGGCCACTAAAGGTGCAGTATTCCAGGGAGAGGCCACCACCTAATTACATGCCCTACCACCACTACTACCACTAGTAGTACCGTGAAATGCGGATAGGGGTCGGTGGTGGTAACAACCGTCCATGGCTGGCTGTTCTTTTTCGTTTCCATCTTCTTTCCGTGCCATGTGACCGGATACGATGCTACCATTCCATCAGTGGCGATTCGCATGTAGCACACGCACACGATCAGAGTGTTCCAATGTTTTCTCCATGTGTGTGCGCGCGCGCATGTGAGGGGTCGGGTCAGGTCAGGCCAGGCAATCAGGGTCTTATCTGCGGGTGCGCCACATATACATGTTGGCATCACCCGTTGAGACAGACGGACCACGAGAAACATGCAAACATAGTAGCATGCCAACAGGTAGAGCATGCAGAGCATGCAGAGCATCAGATGCCCCCTTCGTGAAGATGGAGCACCACAAGCCATTGGGACCCGTAGTCATGCCCTCGTAGCTCGTAATACCTGCCACTCCCAAACTCCGGTACGAGGCACGCATACGAAGCGAGCACCCGACGGTAATTAATAGTCTGATCCGTGCCGTATTACTCACTCGGCACAGCACAGCAAGGTCCAAAGCTGTGGGTGCCCGTATTGTTTTTGTCAGCCATCCCTTCCCTCCTCCCCCCCAGGCTTATTCTGTACAGTTCAAACTTCTACCCGCTCTTACTTACTCCACCGCCGTTCGTTCCCCTCGGTTCCCCCTGATCCCTACAGTTCTTCCTTTCCCTTCACACGCAGCATTGAATCATTGCGAGTATTCCCTTCAATTCCTCGGGTCATCATCTCTAGGCTGTGCATCAGTACTACAACTGCCATTCGTCCTACTAGGGTCTGCCCCATACTCGGCACAGGGAGTATTACCAACACGTCCAAGGCTACCAAGTACGCGCTTCTCGGCTGTCACGTAGCGCCCCCAAAGCCACTGCTACCTTTCCCCCACCCACCAACACCCACCACTCCGCCCGTCGGGAGAGCAACAGAGATAGCTACCAGACGCGTTGCTACCTTGGAAGATCCATCCTCCTGACTTGCCATGGTCGGCTACTGTCGCTATCACTGCTATTGATTTCCCACCCGGCTCTACTATTCCAGGCCGTGCTCTTACGAGTGCTACCAGCAGTCATTATTACGAGGATTACTCGCCGCAGCCAGAGTGGTAACCCCGTAATCCTCCCATCACACCACGACCACAACCACGGTCCACCACCAACCGAATTCTTGCATGCATGAGGACCCCTGCTATCAGACGACCCCAGTCGATTGCCATCTTGAGCAATAGATTCAAATAGTCCACTGTCCCACACATTGTCCATCATCCTCTTCCCCTTCCCTCCGCCTTGCCCTCTTCAGTTCGACACTCAACAACAACTCCTCACCTCTCTCTCTCTCTCTCTCTCTTCTCCCTTCTCCCTTCTCTCACCTCAACCTCACCTCTCAACACACACCCACCCACACAAAGAGGAACAGCAACAAGAGGGACAGACAGAAAACATCGCCAACAATGTCGGCCGAACAGAAGCCCTCCTCGGCCGGGGACGCCACCACCCGCACTGTCACCAGCGACAGTGACCCCGTGGGTGAGGTCGCCTACCGCCCCGCCGGCTGGATCTACAAGGGCGTGCGCATCCTCGGCCGCGAGGTGTGGTACGCCTCGCCCACCGTCCAGCTGCTCATGGTGTCGCTCGTCTGCTTCCTGTGCCCGGGCATGTTCAACGCCCTCAGCGGCCTCGGCGGCGGTGGCCAGGTCGACCTCGATGCCCAGACCTACGCCAACACGGCCCTGTACGGCGTCTTCGCCGTTGTCGGCTTCTTCTCCGGCACCATCGCCAACGTCCTTGGCGTCCGTCTCACCCTCGCCATGGGCGGCATCGGCTACGCCCTCTACGCCGCCTCCTTCCTCGCCTACTCTCACATCCAGAGCCTGCCGTTCGTCGTCTTCTCCGGCGCCTTCCTGGGTATCTGCGCCGCCCTGCTGTGGACCGCCCAGGGCGCCATCATGATGTCCTACCCGCCTGAGAACCGCAAGGGCCACTACATTTCGTGGTTCTGGATCATCTTTAACACGGGTGCCGTCATTGGATCTTTGGTAGGTCCCCCCAACTCTTAAGAGGAGAAGAGCATTGTACACGGCAAGTAGGAGAACAGTAACAGCTAACATCATATCGCATAGATCCCCCTCGCCCAAAACGTCAACAACACGTCCGGTCCCGTCAGCGACGGCACGTACGCTGCCTTCATTGTCCTCATGACGCTCGGCCTCGTCCTCGGCCTCTTCCTCGTCAACGCCGACAAGGTGGTGCGCGAGGACGGCACCAAGGTCATCCTCATGAAGAACGCCTCGTGGCGCACCGAGTTCATCGGCCTGTACGAGACACTGCGTGACGACCCGTGGATCGTCCTGCTGTTCCCCATGTTCTTTTCGTCCAACATCTTCTACACGTACCAGAACAACGGCCTCAACGCCACCCACTTCAACATCCGCGCCCGCTCCCTCAACGGCCTTCTCTACTGGCTCGCCCAGATCTTCGGTGCCATCATCATGGGCTACGCCCTCGACTACCAGCGCCTGCGCCGCAGCGTTCGCGCCAAGATTGCCTTTGGCGCCCTCGTCGTCTTCACCATGGCCATCTGGGGCGGCGGCTACGACTGGGAGCGCCAGCAGGTCTCCCGCAAGGTCGCCAGTACCAAGGAGTACCAGGACAACAGCCTCATCGACTGGACCGATGGCAGCAAGTTCCTCGCCCCCATGTTCCTCTACTTTTTCTACGGCTTCTTTGACGCCGTCTGGCAGACGTCCATCTACTGGTAAGCTCTTCCCCAGCCCCGCCTCTTCCTATTTCTTGATGATTTTGTATACTAACAGCCATGTGCAGGTTCATGGGTTCCCTGTCCAACTCGGGCCGCAAGGCCGCCAACCTGGCGGGTTTCTACAAGGGCATCCAGAGTGCCGGTGCCTGCGTCTGGTGGGCTCTCGACAGCCAGAAGATGGACTACACCGAGATGTTTGGTGTCACCTGGGGTCTCCTGGGTCTCGGTCTCATCGCGGCCTTCCCCATTGTCTGGTTCCGTATCAAGGACACGGTCGAGATGGAGGAGGACCTCAAGTTCAGCGACGAGACGGTCGAGGACGTCGTCGTGGGCGCAGCTCAACCCAAGGGTGATGCCAAGGCCTAGTAAGGTGCTGATATCTGAGATGGACATCTGAGATTTGTTAATGTTTGTATTTGGAGTGGTTTCATACGTACCAAGATATCCTACCATGTTATGCTTAATGCCACCATGTTTACTTTACTCTGCCTGCCTGTCTGTGTCGTGCCCATGTCTTTGCCCACCCTCTAGGCCTATGAGCTCTCACGAGGGACAAAAGAGAGAGAGAGGTCGTCCCACCTACGTGTGTGCACGAGGAACATTTGCGCACACCTGCAAAAAGAAGACTGCCAGCATCAGACACGGCCACCGGCAAAAATGCGTAATCTGGGAATCGAACCCAGGGCTCCCCGACGCTGCTCGGATGGCAACGGAGAATTTTACCACTAAACCAATTACGCTAGTACTCGTGGAAGAGAAGGACGGAGAAACCGACCGGATGCGTGATCTGGGAATCGAACCCAGGGCTCCCCGACGTTGCTCGGATGGCAACGGAGAATTTTACCACTAAACCAATCACGCTGGTTGGGTGTTGACTAATCAACTGGTGATGGTGGAGGCGGGGAAGTGGTATATGAGGATGGGACTAAGTGGTCGGTATGCAGTGGTGTGGTTTGTGAGGATGCAAGTAGGTTGGTTGTTGCTGAGTTGGAAGTGTGATGTGATGTGGTTTGGGGATTTGAGCGGTTGGTAGGCAGGGCTAGATATGGATGCTGCAGATGCGGATTGCAATTGCAGATTGCTGTTACTCCGTAATCTACCATCTAGGCACAGTACAGTACGGATGCGGGATATCGTTTAGGGATGTTTGCAGTTAACGAAAGTACGACTTGCAGTTTACTGTTTATTGCTTACGGGCGTTATTAAACAACTTGTTATTCTAGACGTTGGTTACATGCTGGCTGGAGTTTCTGGTTTGCAGCTTTCAGGGTTCAGTTTTCAGTCTGTAAGATGCTGCTGCTAGACACGGATTGCCGTTTCTGCTGCAGGATATAACACGGGATACGGGATGCATGATATATATTACGAAGGACAGTTTATAGGTCTGTTCTGGACTACAGGTTACAGTTTGCCGTTACAGGGCATGATGCATAGGATGCAGGCAGTGGAGTACAGGTAAAGATTAGATAGCGGACTACGGGATACGGGATCAGGATACAGGGTACAAGACACAGCATACAGCATACACATTGTAGTCTACAGGCTGGTGAGATTACTGTATACCATGTACATACAATGGAACAGCTTACCGTTTTAGATGTCGGTATTCGAACAAGCGAAAGGTGCAAGCGTACGGAGTAAAGGTGGACGTAAAGGCCAGGCGAGCGGAGCGAGGAGAGCCCCCGGCAGGGCCGCCGGAGGCAGAATACCATTGACTTACACGTCTACTACGAACACGGGCTACGATTGACTTACACATCCCGTTGGTTGCACAGTCCATAGCTGTAGCTAACAAGCCAAATATTTCACACAGATACAGTTATAAGGAACAAAGATGATAAGATAATTTGCTATTATTCAAATGCCCAGGCCTGGACTAGTATAGACTGCCAGTGCTACTGGCAGTATGCAGCGCACAATTTAAGATAGAAAAACTCCAACCACGAAGGGTTTCAAAATCAACAACAAAGGAAAATGCATCATGGATGCGCCATGAGTAGACAGACAGGCAGCTTAGTGGCCAAGAATGTTGAAGACGCTGGTCCTGGGATCGCTGTTGGTGCCCTCAAACGACTTGGCGCGGGCAGCCTCGCTGGTGGTGTTGTTGTACTGGGCGAAGCGGCCCTCCATGACCTTGCGCTCGTAGATGAGCTGGCTGCGGACGTAGCCAACGGCGAGGCCGACACCGGCGACCGTGGCAATGATGGGGAGGAGCTTGGGGCTGGAAAGGCAGAAGAGTCAGTACATGTCTTTCATGTTGTGAAGTTGTTGTGTGTTTGAGTGTAAGTGAGTGTGTGCTGTCTTACCTAGCCTTGGCAACGGCCATGGTAGAGTGGGGTTGAGCGGCGGCAATCATGGTGATGGTGTTGTGTGGTGGTGATACCTGAATAGGTAACTTGATGTTGTGGAGTGGTTGGTTGATTGATTGGAAGGGATGAGTGTGTGTGTGTGTGTGTTTGTTTGTTCAACTCGAGGGTTGGTCTTAATACTGAAGTGTGTGTGACTGAAGTCTGGGGTGATTGAGGCGAGGATGGAGGCAAACTCCTAGAGACTTATATACAGAAGCTATACTATGAGCTACGAGGCTTGCTTGAGAGTCTTACGACTTCTCTACGACTGGAACCAACAAGCTTGCACAGGCAAAATGACTCTTACTCGTTACGAACACGCATCGTGATGAGCCGGAACGGGAATTGCGTATTTGCCCAACCGGCGTCTAGAGTTGGGAGAGCCCGCGCTTGGCTCGTGGCGTGATTCTGCACAGAGGGTGGAGGAATGCATCGTCAGAGCCCATGGGGAAACTCAGTTTTCCGGGCGTGGCAGAGACGCAGAGGAGGCCAGGTGACGTGAAGGAGGAGCCTTGCTGGCCTTCTGGACCAGCCCACCGGGTGCTGCGAGTTCTACGACGGGGGGGAAAAGTACGGGGTCGTGGCTCCCGCGGGCCTGTGGACTGGTCGTGGCTTGCCAATTGTGGTCTGACAGATCCCAAAACGGACATTGGCTTACACGGCCGTCGCCGCAACTCGCTTGGTCGGGGCACCCGTTGGGACCCTTGTCGGGTCGGGAGGGGCCGATGAGAGCGACACCACATGGCCACGTTGTGTTCGTAGAAAAAACTTTGTTTCTTTTTTTACTTGTAAGCTATTATCCTTCAATATTCATTGCTGAAGGAACAACGGTTGGATTCTAGGCCTACAGTGGTGATGCTTGTAAATATTGTAGCATGGTCCCTCATGGTGAGGCTGCTTTCATCCATTCATACTAGTAGGTAGGTATGAGACCAGAGACAACAGGCAGTAAGTACTGGGGATATTTCATGTGTGCACGTGGTCCAAGTTGAATATTCGTAAGAGCATCACCGCAAAGGATCATCTATGCATCAACTCAATGACGAATGGCCTGACATTCGACAAAACTTACGTGTTGCTCCTCGTTGGTTCCGTGGCAGCCCGGCGACGATGAGCTGAGAAGCGACGGAGGATGACGGGAAGAAAAGGAAGCTGGCAGGGGAACCCCGGGAAATGGCGGAGCGCTTCGGATTGCGCTCCTAGGCATTTCTAGGCGCTGCGAAGCGCTGCGAGAGGCGCAGGGCAGAATTGGCGGGGAGCATGCATGAGCATGAGCCTCGTGACCTTGAGACCTCAGACCACGTGACCGTTGGTCAGCAGAAGCCTAAGGCTCGGGCGAGAGCGGAATAACAGTGAGGGCAGCGCCCAGAACGGGCAGTATTACGTGTATGGAGTGCGAGTATGGGGATGACAACGTGCACGTGACCGCAGAGGCGCGGCGGTGACTCGCTCGTATTACGAGGATTACCATTAACAAAGGAGCAGTGAGTAATTCACGACGCGTGATTGGCTCGGCCCAGCGCACGGCCGGGTCATGGAGAGCTCCAAGATTCTCATTGGTCGAGGGGCCCGGTGACGCAGTGCGATTGGGGGTGCTGCCCCTGTGGACACCTGCTGGGCCACCTGATGGACCGCCATCCAGCCAATCGCAGAGCGCCATCCGGGCCCGAACCACAGGTTTTTGGGGGACCTGATGGGACCTGATGGCTGATGACTGATGGAATGGCGGCGGCACCTGCGCTGCTTTCAAATCGGCTAAACCAACTCCACCTTCTCGCTCGGAGCAAGCAACAGACAGCAAACAAACATCATCATCTAACCACCAACCACCACCAACTCCTAACCTCTTGGGTTGCCCTTTCAGATGAACGCAAGCTGCAGCCCGACAACAATCCCTCCCTCTTTCCACCGTCGTCCGATGGTCTGCCCGCAATGATCTGCTCTCGATTCGTCGCTCGGGCGGCCCTTCGGCACTCCTCGCGAGGTGGTGCTGCTGGGGCCCCAGGCCGCAGCATCATCTTTGCCACGCCGCCGCCCGCACTCAAGGCTCACGCAAACCACACGACGCCCGCCGCCCACCACTACCACTCCTACGCGCTTCCCTCTCAGTCCTCGGGCTCGTCGCCGGCTGCGGCCCCGCGCAACAACGACGTCCCCGAGACCTCCATCTCCTTGCCCGACC
Source organism: Geosmithia putterillii (assembly GCA_900188575.1). Classification (NCBI taxonomy): domain Eukaryota; kingdom Fungi; phylum Ascomycota; class Sordariomycetes; order Hypocreales; family Bionectriaceae; genus Geosmithia; species Geosmithia putterillii. The sequence goes on along the minus strand of FYEU01000301.1, from coordinate 2,461,180 downwards.
AGCCCCTCCCCAGGGTTCAGGAGACCCGACCGCCTTCGTCGGCTCCTGGCTCGCCGCCACCTCCGCCCTCGCCACAAAGCCACCAGCACGCTTCTTCTGCTGCTCCTCAAAAGCAACAGCAGCAGCCTGCGCAGAAAAAGGCACAGGCCGCACAGCCGCAGCAGGAGCAGCCGAAGCAGCAGGACGTTGTGCCGCCCCCCCGCAAGGCGGAGAGTGAGGCACAGGCACAGAAGCCGAAGCCCCGACAGCGCCCCAAGCTACGGCCTCGCAAGGCCGCCATGCACCTGACGCCCTCGGCCGTCGAGCAGCTGCGCCAGTTGCTCGACCAGCCCGAGCCCAAGCTCATCAAGGTGGGCGTGCGCAACAGGGGCTGCAGCGGTCTGGCCTACCACCTCGAGTTTGTCGAGAAGCCTGGCCCCTTTGACGAGGCTGTCGAGCAGGACGGTGTCAAGGTGCTCATCGACAGCAAGGCTCTCTTCAGCATCATTGGCAGCGAGATGGACTGGGCAGAGGACAAGCTCAACCAGCGCTTCGTCTTCCGGAACCCAAACATAAGTGAGTCTTGACCCATCTGATATCAAACCTGCAAACCCATTTGCTAACAACCCCCTTCAGAGGAGGAATGCGGCTGTGGCGAGTCATTCATGGTATAGACAACTTGCCTCATGACGAAACGAAGCATTTTTTTATTACACCATTGAGATGGGAGGCGACTGCTCTGATCGTGCTCTCTCTCCCTCTCTCTCGGTCGGCCCTCTCTTATTTACCCCTCCTGGACCACAACTCCCCGGGCTCGACAGACATTTTTTCCGCACCAAAACGCCCCCCCTACCAACCTACCATTGTCATTTTTCTTTTCCTTTGTCACACTCTGTATCAGCGTTGCGCGGGAGAGGCGAAAGGACCTGTATCATGGGGACAACACGGCAATGGTGACCAACACAAATGACTTTTTTGTAACTGCATCATCTGGGCGTTGGGAGTTTCTTTTACGCGGCACAATCAGAATAACCGCGCAGTATATATTTTTTTATTTTTAGCATGCCATTCAGTGCAATTGGCTACCCACCACACCTGGACACTCTTGTTGTTCCCAATAAAAAAAATCTACTATTCATTTCATATTTTACTTCCCACGAGGGCTCTACGAGCACGGCGGACCTACCTCCTTGTGCACCGGGATATCATGTACACTTCAAGGGGGGAACGCAAAGCTCCGGTCAAATCCCCACGGCCGTCCGTGTCCGGAGGGAAGGGCCCATGTGCATGTGCGCGCATGACGACAACCACCTACCCCGGCGACGGGCGTCCGTCATCGCACATGCCCTTGCTTGCCTGGCCCTGCCGTGTCTGCGCGCTCACTCGGCATTTCTCGTCCCCTGACCCGTTTTTTGTTCTCCTCTTGGCCCTTTGCTTTCCCCTCAATTGTCGTCCTGCAGGCCTGCAAGCCTGCAAGTCTGCCCCAACAGTAGTGAACTACTAATACCCCTTATCAATCTTTTTTTTCGTGAGCTGTTTTTAAACTTCTGGCCACCTGTCCAGGAAATGCCTCCCCCAGACTGGCACGGACCTCTCCGCAGCAGCAGCCTCTTGTCTGCTACTAGTAGTAGCATTACATCATCGCATGTACGGTAGGTCACATGACTTGGTGGTCTGGACGTGTTGCTCTGGATGTTGGCGTGAATCTCACCTTCACTCACGCGTAGCCAACCACGAGAGGAGTCATGCTTGGTTAGGGGCAAAATGCCATGCTTGTATAAAAGACACACTGTTTTCCCCAGAATGCCGCTTACAACCTGATACTGTCGCTGCCATTTCATCTGGATAATACACGACGGAAAAAAAGGACAAACACGACTCACCATGGACGCCACGACAGATGTGCAGCAAGACAAGGCGACGGCATACAAGCCTCCCCAAGCATCGAGGCGACCATCCAAGATAAGCAGCAGGTCCAAATTGGATGATGGAGACGACATGCGCGCGCAGCTCACCCGCATTGCCGCCTCGACCCGCACCCCCTACGAGAAGCGCGTCTGGACCGCCCTGTGCGCCATCCCGCGCGGCCGCTTCACCACGTATGCCCTCCTGTCGCGGCACCTGGGCAGCTCGCCGCGCGCGGTGGGAAATGCGCTGCGCCGCAACCCGTTCGCGCCGCAGGTGCCGTGTCACCGCGTCGTGGCCACCGGGGGCAAGCTCGGCGGGTTCAAGGGCGCTTGGCCGCGTGACGGGGAGGGCATCACGCTCGACGAGAAGAGGGGACTGCTTAGGGGGGAGGGCGTCAGGTTCGATGCTTCGGGGAAGGTGGTCGGGACGCCGTGGGCTTTCAAGTGATGGGGGGTCTATAATGTGTATGAATTGCTATGCTGGGACGGTGTCACGCCCTGGAGAGCAGGAGTATTACCCCAGGACATGGAGGAGGTATCCCGGGGTATCATTTATTATCGGCCGGTTGGTACGGAGTACATGTAGTCATTACGGTCATGGCTGAATCTAATTACGTTTGCTTTCGTCCTCGTCTTCTTGCCCTCTGTAAAGGCCCATTTTTCCTCCACATTGCGGCCCCTTGGGCGATACAGTCATGATTAATCCCCTATTACATGAAGAGTACTGTGATCCTACTACTGCGCGCTGCTACCGATGCCTGCAATGTTTTCCCAGATATCCTATTCAAGTTTACGTCAGCGCCAGTCTTGAGGTTATCGAGGGGTTATAGGTCTGCGCGCAACTCACCCAGTTGATTGAATGGGGATCAAACCACTGTATGGTGTTGATCCAGTTGTCGAAGGATTCGCCAAAGTCCATGTTGTCAACTGCTTGGGGGGCATCTGACGGCGAGCGGAGTGTGAATCTGCGAACGGGTGTCAGTCAGTACATATATATTAGTATGCATACACATGTATGCACGGTGGATGGGACAGACGTACTGTAGGTGCCTCATGATGGGGTACGCCTTGTTGTAGATGGTCGATTGGCCCTGGAACATTTCGAAGCGGTCGACGGCGGCGTCAAAGATGGCGAGGTAGGGCTCGACGTCGATGCCGTCGTCGTGCTTCTCGAGTAAGCACGATGCCAGAGCCATGGCGCCGTGGGAGGCGCACGACCCCGTCATGCCGTACATGAGCCAGCGGTGGTGGCGCAGGCGCGGCAGCTCGACGTACTTGCGGTGCAGATCGAGCAGGGCGGCGCCCGAGGTGATGCACTTCCACCTTGAGGCCTCACGGTAGCGCGACGCACCGTCGGCCAGCCGGGCGCGACAGAAGGGCCGGTGAAGCAGCAGGTACAGCTGGTGCGCATACACCTGCAGCAGGCACCAGTGCGCGTAGCTGGTGATGTCGAGCACGCTGTGCAGCCCACCGTCGAGGAAGGCCGCGCCCCAGTCGGCCTGCTCCTTGGCAATGGCCGAGTCGAGCACCTCGATGTCCGCCTCGGGGAAGCCCGCCGGGTTGTTGGGTCGGCGGCAGATCTTGCGGGCCAGCCGATACAACTTCGTCTTGAAGGCCATGACTTGCTGGCCTGAACAGCCTCGCGGCGACTGGAGCGAGGACGACACCGATGGCGGCGGCGGCGGTGCGGAGCCGCCCGCGGTACACGTAGTAGCGCCCGCGGTGCTCTGCTTCGAACAGGGAGTCCTTCCGATCCCAGTCCCAGTCCCAGTCCCGGGCGTCGGGGTCGGGGTCGGTGTGGATGGCCGGAGGTCCAGGGGCAGCGGCAGGTCGACGTCCCGGAAGAGAATGGCCTGGTACGTGTACAGCGAGAGGATGGCGGTCCAGCAGCGACGGCGTCTCTCGGTGTTGACGGCGGTGCATGAGAGATCAGGCACATCGCACGGCGAGTCACACTTGAGCGCTATGGCCATGTTGAGTGCCAGGCCTGGGGACACAAACATTACAAGGTTAGCACTGCGGCTATGAGAGGGGGGG